>JADLIF010003247.1:0-252515 GCA_016648015.1 Steinernema khuongi | reverse complement strand
GTGATGAAGTGCCTCGGTTGTCACCCCCCACCACCATTCGTCTCCTTGTGCCCTACGTGCGTCGTATTAAACCATCAGGGCCACAAACTAGGCATTATGCCCCTAGCTTACTCACTCCTGCAAGAAAAACTCACAAAGTTCGATGAAGGAATCTCCGACCTTAACGCCACCTTGGACCGTCTTGGTGCCAAGTCCAAGGACATGCTCGAAGAAGCCAATCACATAAGCGAAAGACTCAAGCGTTTTGGTGCCAAGTCCAAGGACATGCTCGAAGAAGCCAATCGCATAAGCGAAAGACTCAAGCGTTCCTGACAAAGTTCTCAAATTCGGCGAGCTCGATAGTGAGAAAGACGCGTATTGTTAGTGCTCCAGATCCAGATCATGTGACTTTGACCCTTTGATTAGATGTTGCATTTAAATAAAAGATGTGTAAACCTTAAGCAGTAAACGCAGTGCATAAAGGGAAGAAGTTGTACGTGCTAGTGGTGCTTATATTGAATCTTAATCTTAATAAATGTATCTGTAAACAATTGATAAAAAGTGTTCAGGAACTTATGTTCCAACTCAATATGTTGTCATCGAGTCCTCGAGTTGTCATCGTGTATTACCCCCTGGTTTTCTACTAGTAAGACTTGCCAGAACCGCTTAAATGCTATGTATTGAGCCAGAAAACTCTTCAGTAAACGGCTAACCTCAAAAATTGCAATTTTTTATACCAAAAAGCGGTCGCCGTCGCCGTCGCGCGTGGTTATGAACGATACTATATTCTCCATTGGAATTATGCAATACAGTGTTCTACAAGTGGATATCAGTGTTGCATGCTACTAGTGTACACATTCGTGCATGTTTTTCTAATCAAGGGTCAGTGTAGGAGGATGGAGAAGAGATAGTCAAGGTCGAGATTGGATTGATATCGTCTTTGAAGGTTGCATAGTATCGGGTCAGTTGGGTTGTCCAATGTCTGTCGGATGGTGTGTCTGTTTTTTAGCTCTCTGCTATACAGCGTCTCTGGCGTCCGTGAGTGTTCGGTTGGTTCTTCTACAGTAATTGATTTGCTTCTTATAGAAGGAAGATGACGCGATCCGCGGCGCTGTTCTTCCGAACACTGCAAACGAAATCAATGGAATGCCTATTGAAAAATACATGGCTTTGATTAAACGTTTGAATGAGGTAGAATTGGAAATTAGTGGTATCAAACAAGTAAGTGAAGTATATATGTAAGTAATGAAACATAAACCCTTATTCTATTCCAGAAACTGAATGGAGCAGTCGAATTACCGACCAACGCAAGCGAAGAATTGCCAAAGGATCCCTCGATGTCACCGTACTTGTATCAAGGAGACATACTGCTTTCCGAATCACAACTCAACGATGTGCTTAAGTATGAAACGAAGTGAGTACCTGTCCCATTCTGATGTCGTTTCAGTTATGCTGAGTGGCAACTACACCAGCTTAAGAACCCCACAACAGTAGCTTCTACAGGTACTTTATTAAATCCCTTAATCGAGCGACCTTCACGTCGCTGGAAGATGCCTATACGATACCGTTATGTCTCGGCGGACGGTGGCATGGATATGGTAAAGCAAGGAATGCGGCTTTGGGCGGAGAGCACTTGTGTTCGGTTTGAGGAATCGCGTTCTTGGGGTGAGCCTCATGTACTAATAAAAGCAGGAGGAGGGTGAGCATACCGCTGTTCCAACATACGTAGAACTTGTGATTCTTTCAGGTGCTTCTCAACGTGGGGCTACAGGAGAAACCAAGAACACCAACTCAGTCTAGGAGCGGGATGTGGGATACCAGGAATCGTAGCCCATGAGCTCGGTTGGTTCTCAAATTTTTCTCAAGCGTACGCTCTTCTTCTGCTTTGTAGGGCATACCCTTGGCTTATACCACACTCAGAGTCGTACGGATCGGGATGAACATCTATTCATAAACTACAAAAATGTTCTCAGCAGACAAGCCTATAACTTCAACAGTGCACCAGAGCCTACGACGACATTTGGAGTTCCCTACGAACTAGGATCAGTTATGCACTACGGGCCAATCGTATGACATTTTCAGCGAACATGCTCTAGTTTAAATTTTCAGTCGTTTCCCGTTTACAGTGGTCAAACTACGATATTCACAAAGGACAAGCGGTATCAAAATACTATTGGCCAGAGAGAAGCGCTAACGTTCTATGATGTGAAGATCATTAATAGTGTATATTGTAACGGTATGTTTACAGTAAATCCAAGAAGTACCGCTATACAACGAATTTCAGATGCTTGTCCCAAGCAGCTACCGTGTATGCACAACGGATACACAGACCCTCTGGACTGTTCGAAGTGTCGCTGCCCTTCCGGTCTCGCTGGAACTCTATGCGAAACTGTTGAAAAGAGCTCAACGAAATGTGGCGAAGTAGAGCTACAGGCGACCACTGACTACCAAACCGTGTCATTTACGGGAATTGCACATTGCAACTATCTCATAAAAGTAGGTTATCTTTGTTTTCTTTGTTTCTTTCCTATGAGTATATATATTTAATGAAAGAGTATAAATGATTGCTCATTGCTTCATTTCAGGGAGACGGACGTAAAATTGAGCTGATTGTTGAGAAGTATCCTCCTTTCATCAAGTTTGACCAAGTTTGCCAGCAAACCTACCTCGAAGTCAAGTACAAGGAAGATTTAGGTCTCACTGGAGCTCGGTATGATCAGCGCATAACTTGTAATTATTACATGGAACCTTTCAGATTTTGTGGTAAAAACCGGGTACAAAGGGTTTCATTCACGGAATCAAGCGATACAGTCCTGCTTCTGTACAAAGGAACATATCGCAACAGCTTCTTTTCCGTTAAATTCCGTACAGGTAAAGTCACCCCAAAAACAAAGGCCTTTAATTAATGCAACAGATTCAGACGGGCCTCCACCCACTACTTCTCCACTCCTTTCTCCTACACCAACACCGGAAGTATCTTCTACCGAGTCGGCTACGACGACTAGTCCAACGACACCTACGACTACGACTACCGCTCCTACGACGTCTTCGTCTACAACGGAGCAACCAACAACGGAATACATTTCGACAACCTCAGCAACTACATCGTCATCCTTAGCAACCACTACTACGTCTCCCGCTAATTCGTGGTCGCAATGGACACCTTGCAGCCATCATTGTGGTGGATGTGGAACGAGACAAAGACATAAGTGCGTTTCGAGAGTGCATTTTGCGTAAATGTCATATAATTTCAGTACAAACGGATTGCTGCAAACGGAACACTGTAACAGAAACCCGTGTTATTCGGTTCAATCCTACTGCTGCTCTCCATTCATGTTGGCTGCTGACAACGGAAAATACCACTGCTATAAGAGGAAGGGAATTCCTGTGGGAAAAAAAATTATTTCTCTGAATAGCATTTTCTTTAATGGACCAACTGACGCGCTCCAGGCGAATCTCGAAGGATCCGGGAATGAACGAACTAAAGTGCTTCAGGAAGATTTGGAAGGATCCGGGAATGAATGGACCAATGAACTCCAGGAGGATCTCGAAGGATCCGGAGCCGAAACACCGTAATAACCCACATATAATTCCACAGTTGTTTACCTCGTATTAAGACCAAATACTAAAAATTAAATCAAATCTATATCGTCGTCTACTTGCATAATCAAATCGGATTTCTTGTCGACATTACGGCAGCCAGACGCCGAGAATATAGGGTTCTCCTTCGGGAAGTACTAAACAAACTACATTAAGATAAAAGATTGCTAAAATACCGTCAAAGATTCTGCAATCTGTTCAAGCTGTCGAGGACTTGCCCTTATAGATTGAGATTTTAAGTAATCTTTTGCGCATTCGATGACATGCCGCCTTTCAAGTGGGAAGAACGGAACAAAGTGGTCGATCATGTGACTGCTTATCAACTCACTCATTTTCAAGCCACCTATAAAGACCTGTATAATCGCAAACTTTCCGAAGTGATACCTTGATTGAACGCTTCCAGAGACAGCATCTCCTCCATTTCCCTCAGCGTAATGGATTCTCTAGGTCTTCCCGCGTCGTAGTATTCCCAAGCCCTTCGCGCAATCTCTTCGCTTCCAGCATTGCTGCAAACATGATTCAGAATGCACCGATTTCGCTCGAATTACCTCAAAAAAATAAAGATACTCTTTCTGGGATCAACACCGTGAATGCTGCTGTAGTGATCCATAAAGGGCTTCACAGTGTCAAGCAGTTTCACCGGCAATTTGTCAACTTCGTCGAAAATGAATAGAGCGTGAGGACAGTCCGTTAAATTACTGACGATCCACGATCTAAGCTGATCCTAAAATGTGGTAAGGTGTCATTGCAAAATATAAGATAGTCATAAAGCACCTGGTAGGTTGACAGATACTCCCTATGAGGAAAATGTGTTGTCGCCACAAAAGTGTTGACGTATGCACTTTTCACTCCTCTTTTGTAAATGTGATTTGCGATAATTCTGCTTAAGAAGTTTTTTCCAGATCCAGTCCACCCGTGAAATGACATCACCAGTGCTTTTGACGGATTCCTAAAATACTTATATTTCTTCTCGAAAAGAAGTAGACAGGTCTTACTCGTTTGCAAGGTGAGCTTGAATCGCAGCAGGTACTGTCTGCTGCGCAATATGTTGCCCGTAGAAGGTGCTTTTCATGACTGCTCGCATACCTGAAACGCAGTCAAAGGAACGCATAAATAATTAGTAAAGCATACCTGTTATGTTGGGATCAATCCATGGGTGAATGCAGCATTCATAAAGGAAACATTTCGTGTAGGAATAGCTGCCGTAGAATCCGGCAATGAGAGCCGTTGTTCCAGCACCTATTAGTAGACTGAATGGCTCAGCGGAGCTGACACTAAGAAGCGCAAAAAGTTGAAGCAGCATAAAACATACTAAGGTATTCATGAAATACGCCTGCAAAATTAACAAATTAGCAATGTACAATGCGCGGTGAAAATATAGCAGACTCGCTGAGAAAAAGAATCTATATTATAAATTGTATCCTGACGTATACATTTAATTTACACATGCAACAGAATCATTGACGACAGTTCCAGACCACATTTAAGACAGAAGACACGACCACACACCTCGAATAATTGAGCAGAAGACTACCGATCTCCTGCTTTGGCCTCATTATGTGTGTGTGGCGTGACGATCTTACATGGCAGGTTTAAAATTTAGACACGGGAGAATTGCTAGCTTCAAGAAATGTATTACACGTGTGTAGGGATATTCTGGAGAGTTAGGTCGATGAGATCTCTTCATTGTTTTCTTCCACGTCTGACTCCGCGCTAAGGGCATCAGCTAAATGCATATGGCTCACTGCTCGGAATACAGGGTGCACGGCGGAATTCACGGTTTCTTCATCCCAGATCGTGAAGGAATCCAGCTTATTTTCTACTTGAAATATTCGTTTTGACCCTGAAAACGACCGTCAGTTACAAGTTTCCACAGGGACAACTACTAAAGGTTGTCTAACCGAATATCTATACCTTTGCTAGACGAAGACTCCTTGGCCAGGAATATCTGCACGTTCTCCTCGTCCTGCGGCACGAACTTGGCTCCGTGCATCCAGTGTCCGCGGAACGTGGCGAATTGACCGGCAGATTCATCACTGGGCGTTTCTCTAATGAAGTATGAGGTCACATTCGCAGGGCCTGTGTAGTTAAGGTGGCACGGGAGGAGGTGGATTTCAGCAGACGAAGTTTCTGCTTTATCGGCACCGGTGAACACCACAGAAGACATTGTATGTGATCCGAATGAAAGGCAGGCAAAATTACAACGGCGGAGCGAGAGTGCAGAACTATTCGCGCCATTTTGCAAACGAAGGCGATACCGATAAAAGTCATGCGATGCAACGAACAAACTTCGCTTCATATAGTTAGTTTCATCGAGTTGAATATGTTTAGGTTTTTTTGAATTGGGTCCATTGGAAGTTCGATTTTCTTCCGATCTTCAACAATTTTACCTTTGATCTCTTTGGACTAGGCTAGCTTCTATGTGTTCACATTACATTACACTAGATAACACATACTGGCAATTTCAACCGGCACATTAACATGGTTACCAGCATAGAGATGACATATTTGAAAGTGGAGAAGGTTGACGACCTGCTTACAGACACAAGACCGTTGCACAGACAAACTCTCTCCACCGTATCGTCCTTCCACAGCTTGACAGGCATGTTCTTCTCCTCCGCGTCGGAAAGAACGTTCTGGACGGACTCGCTCACCAGGAGTTCCCGACTGTCCGCCAGAGACTTCTATTATTTTAGCCGTGGTGCGCATATTCGTTAAAGAAGTCACATGCTTCTCCGCGGGGCAAACATTCTTTACCGGCAATAACGTAATAGCGAGACAACAATTGACATGAAATGAGTGATCAAACAACTAATCTGTAGGTGATATAACGACCGGCAGTCTCCGAAGGGCGACAGATTTTCAAGACCTGGCCTCGCTTAAGTCCAAAGTAACGGGCGACCGGGTCGTTTTGCTGGATGCGAGGGAGCTGACTGTCCTTCAACTTACTGCAATTTTAAAAATTATCACTAGTTCCTTGAAACATCAGACTTACTATCGAGAAAGGAGTTCTGCCTTCTCATCACTGGTCATGACGACATGTTCCGGGACCAATTCATGCTCCGTGAGGTTGATCAGGAGCTCCGATTCAAGGAACTGCTCCAGCGTGTACTTCGGCTGCATGTCATTAATTGACTGAAATAACGAATTAGTACGAGTAAGGTGTACGCAATTCACACCTGCTTCGCCGAAGGGGTCATTCCCATTTGCACAACAATGATGGCCCTGGTAATGCTCTGCTCCTGCATTTGCTGGCAAATGGCCTTGATCGTCTTGATGCCGATCTTAGGCTCTTCCGGGAAGAAAACGAACAGCTGATCTAGAATGGTAGCAAATTTAGGAGATTCTGGATTTAAAAACCAACCTGTTGGATCATCTGTGTGTGCAACCAAGACAGTCAAGTCGTTCCTGGAAGGTCGGCCCTCGCTCGGTTTGTCTCCGTGCTGCTCAATGAAACTTTCGAGCGGTTGGTCCAGCTCTTCCTGAGTTACGAGGTAACCTCGGTCATGGCACATCTGCATGCAGGTCTTGCGAACGCGCCAGAGCTTGTAGATCTCAAGATCATCGTCAGCCATGTCGAATACGATCCTGAATAAATCGTATAACCGTCAGTTGAAATGTTAAAAGGCGACACGACTTCAAAGAACAAAGCGCCAAAGAAGCAATAGACTTGGCGACCAACCGAATCGTTTCGAAAAGACCGTAATACACACAGTGTTTTCCTGCTAGGATCCCGTATCTTTATGAAGTGAGAATATGGGAATTCGACAAAGGCAGAAAGTCCTGAACTCCACTTAAATCGAGGGAAAAGACATCGGATGGTACAATCGACAGAGCGGTAGACTTGTGGTTATGAATATCGATTAAATATTAATCAGAAGCGAATAAACGATGCACATGGAAAAAAGCGTTCGATCGATACGCCGCAAATGGAGGTGCCAATCTCCATTTGCGCTAAGTTGTTGACAGGTTTTTGCTGTTCTTTTGGTTTTAGTGGCTCGCTAATTTGTGGGGACCGATTCTCAGGGAGGTCCAGTCGTATTGTTATCCGCGTAAGACCGCAATTCTATGTTCGATGACGGGCTACCCCTCGAAGGGGTTGCTATGGGCAACATGAAAACAAACGGCCAAGAGTGCAGCGGCTTTTTACTTCGTATCACCGTCAATTAATACCTAGCTAAATCCCCGTCGCGCTGTGCTGCTGTCACCCGCTGCTCGACGGTCGCGGCTTCGGATTCTCAATGAACGACAACCAGGAATGGGTGGAACAGAATCTGCAGCGGCAGGTAATGTTTCTGCTTCCTTGCTCTTCTTTGTCATGTTCCCTCCCATCGGCAACGCTTGCTTAACTCACACATTTGCTTTGGTCTTTCCTAATGACGAGTACCGTATTTTAGCGTAAAATCCTCGAGGAGAAGCAAAGACAGAAACGGTTGCGGAACGCTGGAATCCGAGCGAACGATGTTCCAACGACAACGTTACCAACCTCGCATCTTCCGACCAATCGTCGTCCCGGAGAGCTATTCGGATACGATGGTCCGCTGAGCTTCGGTCCCGCGGATCCGGACCATATTCCAGCGGCTTCTGGGCCCACTATCGTCACCGTGAAAGGAGTCACACCGCCGCCCTCACACGATACTCGATGCAGGTAGTGCCTTTCGCTTCATTGCACTCCATTAGAAACGATGACAAGTTTACAAGTCGACTCAAAATGACTGAAATAATCGATGAAAGTTACTTAACGAGCTGAGAGCCCTTTTGCCACGGTCGATAGCAGGGAACTCCAGAAAAGCACGTAGCCACAAAGCATTTAATCTGTTTTTTAGTTCCTCTTCGGAAGAAGATCATCAAATGAATATGCGCACCACGGGTAAAATGCAAAAGTCTCTGGCGGGCAGTCGGGAACTCCTGGTGACCGAGTCCATCCAGAACGTTCCTTCCGACGCGGAGGAGGAGAACGTGCCTGTCAAGCCGTGGAAGGACGATACGGTGGAGACGATTCTGGTGGAGGACAGTCAGCCGGACATACACGATATCGTCAACAATCTCAATAGTTTTGTACAAGGTACAATTGAAGAGGAAGTGCGCTTATCAGCAAATTCTTAGAGCCTGTGAAAAGGGGGATGAATTTACGCTGCCGGATTACGCGAGACAAGAAGGGTGTCGACCGAGGAATGTATCCAACCTACTTTCTGCATCTTGAAAAGGAGGAAGAGAAGAGGGTATGATCCAGAGCTGTCTTGAGTAACGTGTCCTGTCTTAAAACTAAGAATCCTGACCCAATGACGAAAAAATCGATCATCGGTGAAAAAAGGAAGATCTCGGAGTTTTGCCTTCAAATCAGTCACTTAGACCAGAGGCCTAGAATGCCTCCCGATTTCTTCCACATTTTAGTATTTTCAAGAATTCCATCCCGAAATCCCGAGCCAGCACACATAAGTTCTTATGACCTCATTCTTCAGGTGTTTCTGCTCGCAGCTCGTAAGAGAAAGAAGAGTGCGACAGCAAACTACCTACTCTCCACTGATCCCACCGACCTTTCTCGCGGAGGACAATCTTTTGTTGGTAAAGTACGCTCAAATGCCATTGGAACAATGTTCACGCTTTACGACAGCGGAATCAATCCGAAGAAGGCGAGCTCTGGCTCTGTGGGTCTTCCGATCCGGCAAGAACTTGCAGCGATTATCTATGTGAGTCGGCCAAAGATCATCCGCCACTAACAGCTTTCTCCGTACAGGAAACAAACGTACTTGGCTTCAAAGGTCCTCGCAAAATGACAATCCTCATTCCCGGCATTTATGACACAGAGAACTATAAGCGGAAAGAGTTGAAGCCAATGTCGGTATGTCAAAGAGTTGCTGATGTGAATAACTAGCGTTCTCCATTAGGAAAAAGATTCCATCTTGGAGAAGTGGAAAACGCGCCGTTGCGAAGATCTCGTCATCATGCACAACAAAAACCCCATGTGGAACGAGGGTAGGAGTCCAGTCGAAAGTCCGATCTATTGCATTTCTAGACTCTCAATCGTACGTACTCAACTTCCACGGTCGTGTGACGCAGGCTTCCGTTAAGAACTTCCAAGTTGTCCACGACGCTGATCGTAGGTTCTAGTAACGCCACACGGCACCAAAGAACACTTTCAGCTGAGTACATCGTGATGCAGTTTGGTCGGACGAGTGAAGAGAGCTTCACAATGGACTTCAAGTATCCGCTTTCCCCTCTGCAAGCCTTCGGAATCGCGATGAGCAGTTTCCACAACAAGCTCGCCTGTGAATGACTGTGTGTTTCTTTTGCCAGTGGTCTCTCGTCTGTCTAGTGTGTAGTTGTTGTGTTCTTCTCCATCTCGGCTGTCTTTCTTTCCGCTCAAATTCACATAATTCGTCTCTGGTTAGCTTGAGCTCAATTCTCGTGGACAGATTCCTATTTATAATACTGTAACTTACAGCCTTTTCTTTCTCTTTGAACAATAAATTTGGTTTGTGATCATATATCTTCGGCTACCCCAGAGTACCAAACATCAATGCAAGACTGGATGTGTCTGTCAGAGGAACAACGAACTGGTATACTGTAGTTATACTGTTTGTGTCCGTGCAGAGATGATCCAACCTTTTTCCAAAAGGCGTTTTTCAAATGCAGCAACTCAAACAAAATGTTATGATGACGCAGAAATGCAAAATTGAAACGGGATATGGCTATAAAAGGTTATTTCAACGGAAACTATGGCTGGGAAGTGGGAGACAGTCCCACATCTCATAGAAGGAAAAATAAATCTTAAAGTCATATTGTACAGGGAATGCGAAGATGTTGCTAGGCCTAAGCGGATAGTGGGACTGCAGGACACTTCTCCAGAGCTGTGTTCGTTAATCCTTTATTCGGGAAACAGGTAGATTCAGCTTGTGACAAATTTGTTCATCTGGTTATCTGATATCCGCTTTGCGACGAATTCATGTGCATCGGAGATGACAGCGACTGGATGGAGACTTTGTGGAGGATGGGACGACCCGCTTTTCCAAGAAGTGTTAGGTGGCACATGGTGGCGTTGTTTCCGCTCACGACGATGCTGAACATGTTAATGAAGACCGCGAAGGTCAACGAACAACTCTGAACCGTCTACACTCACTTTCCGTCGTTGAATCCTACGCACGAGAGTAAATCCGCTTTGGTTCCAACTTCCTCGCTCCACAGACACGCTGAAACACCCATTTATGTGTAACGCCTTAGACTACTGGCTGATGCTGAGAAAATAGGCTTTTTTAAGGAAAACATCGTGGGAACTACGGGAAGGTCTCCCACGGCTCTTATAGGCTTTCGTCTTTGGTGCCTCTTACCTCCGTCGTCCACATTCCATATGCGCGTGGTGTTGTCTGCGGAGACGCTGAGTAGAAGTCGTTTCCAGGTGATTTGCTGGGGCAGAAAGACGGAACACGTTACAGACTCCTCGTGTCCTTTGTACTCCCTGATCATCTTCCGCTGCCGGATGTCCCAGAGCTGAACCGTTTCGGTGTTCTCCCATCTTACCGACAACCAACCGTAATCTCGCATCCATCACCATTGAACCCGTTGCTCGACGAAAGACAGTAAAGTCCATCTGGCGAAAGGTCGCAGTGACTTTGGATATGCCGCTTCTTAGGCAACTGCGCAATGAGGTTCAAGTCGCGACTGTCCCAGATTCTGTAAAAACACACTTAGGACGACCCAGGCAAAGCGCATCTACTTCATCTCCTTGTCTTCTGCAGACTGCACAACAATGTTGTTTTGGGGCGAATGACATATGTGTGTGACCTGAACGGACCCTTTGTTTTAAGACCCAATGGAGACAAGCTTGCCAAGTTCCGGCTGTGCTTCACCGTGCGAATGCATTTCCCATTGTTCAGGTCCCACAAACGGAGAGTCGTGTCCCGCGCTCCTGAGATCAGCTTGGCCTCTGAAAGCGTGTCATGCAACCTCTCGTGTCGATCAACTTCCTCAACCGTCCAGGATGGAGAGCCCCATCACGCTCATGGTGTGGCCTTCGAGCACTTGCGACGAGTGGGGAACGTTGAACTGCCACACGCGAAGGGAGCAGTCGCGTGACCCACTCACTACAAAGTGCTTCCCGGCTGCGTGTCGGTACTGCACCTGAACCGTAGCTGATCAATGTTGCTTCCCGCGGAGGAGTTCTTCCTACCTTGGTGACCTCCTTTTCGTGGCCGTACCACTTCATGACGCACTCTCCGGTGTCCACATTGTTCAAGGCGATGACCTAGAACGTCCGAGTTAGGAACAAGAGGAGAGTTTCAAGAATGGAACAGGCTTTAGCGCACTGTGCAGGTTTAGGGAAATTTGTGCTTAGTGACACGGATCGCTTTCTCACTGAACAAATAGACATTCCCATCTTTTGCTCACTTACAGTATACTCTATCTCATCTAAGGGTCTTTTAAGAAATGGAACATGAGGAAAGCATTCAAAAGCAGTTCACCTTATCCCTGCTTCCGGTTAGCACCATCCCAGGACGAACAGGCGCCAGCGTTCCGATAGAATCCATGTGCACCGGCTTCCGGATCACCGGGTGACGGTCAAAGTACGCCGGATGGCTTGGCGAGAGACGCATTATCCTGCAAAACACACAAGACACTGCTTTCCCGCAATGACCACCAATCCAGCCGGGTCCACGTCGCACTGTTCAAAACAACCGTATTCCGGAGTAACGGCGGCTAATAGTGGCGACAAAAGCGTGTGACAACAACTGTCCACCACCCCTGGGAACGGGAGTTTCGGAAGGGGAAAGGGATAATCTTACTTGGGTGAATCCCGCGGCAGCTCGTCCGGATCCTGTGGCACCTGCGAGTAGGTCGTTCCCATCGTCCTGAAACGCACTTGTCACCCAAACAGCTTCGTCCGGATGACCACAAGCGGTCAAACGCAATTAGCGTGGTGGAAAATCCTATTTCCCACGGTGCGTTCAGCGGCACTGTCACCTTTGCGTGAAGAGGCCAATGCGCTCTCGTTCTGTCACCACGGCAACCTGCGACCGGCCGAGCCTCACACATCATCGCGATATCGCCTGCTCCGACGTTTCACTTTCGCCTTTTGTTCGCAGTGTTTTCGAGCAAGTGCACGGCTATTGAGCAGTGTGATTCGCCGTACAGGTTCACCGTCTTCCCGCTACGATACACTCGTTACACAATGCAGCGAGCATACGGAAGACTCGCGAGAGACACGGTGGCAAATTGTCGCAGGAGGAAAAACACTCGTCACCACTGACATAGCGCCGTCTGCGCGTTGCGCAGTGTTTTTCAGAAGCTCGACGAAACATACAAAACAATTTAGACTAGAATAATAATGACCGTAAGAAGGGAGGATTTACCTCTTGTCTCATAGGAGGCGATGTACTGAAGATACTGAGGACACGTATGGATCGGCTGCTGCAATGCATGTAGAATGCACATTGCGCACTGCCATTCAGAAGCTCTGTTTGATGAAACACACAAAGCAGTAAGATTCGCCGCACAGGTTCACCGTCGCTGAAGGTTATACATAGGAGAAGGTTACAATTTTGATTGTGATTGCAAAGAGCGTTCCAGGCTGATTAAACTGATCTTTTGTCGGTAGAACAATCTTATTCCCAAAAGGACAAACATCAATACGATGTCCATACAGACTATGAGCAACAGAGGTCTCCTACGGCGCAAGGCAATCTTTCTGTATCGACTTGGTGTGAATGGCGGTGAAGAAACTGCAAAGCTGTTCCGCAAAGTTCTGCAAAGCTTAACGATGGTATGAAGTTTCCGAATTCCTTTAAACACCTGCAGGGCCGAAAGGCTATCCGGGCACGAACTTTCAATACCTACTGTACCGTCATTTTGCAGAAGTTCTGCAGCGTTTAGGGAGGTTGCGATATTTTGGTATACAAAATTTAAATTGATTTCTGATATTTTCCAGCAAAAGCATAAGTTCTGTGCTGTTTGGATTTAATTCTTCTAGATTCTATATTCTTCAAACATGCTTTCTGTCTGTGACAAAGACGCACGTCGAAGACGCATCCAGACGAACGGGACCGTATGCACCGCCGCGGGTGAAGGAGAGCGAATGCTCTCATTTTAATGCCTTGTAAACGCCGGAATACAGTAGTACTGCAAAGAAAGAGTCTTGTAGACACATATTACAGTCTGCTGCATCCCGTGGCTGTTTCAGTTAGGCTGGTCGGTCGATATTGGTTTTAGGCTTGGAGCCTTTGGGGTTGGAATCCAGCGCATCTCTTTTCTACAGATGGTGCGATCCTTTTATTAACTGAGAGTAGTTTGCCGGTGATTAGGCCACTGTTTATCACCGGCAAAGTTACCACTGTTTCGCGTTAAGCCAACTACATCTTCGCTTCGGTGGTAGAGCCGCGTTGAAGCCGTAGAACTGGCGTAATGGGGATCCTCTTCTTGTTGACGGTTGTGAAACTACGGTAGGACGGTTCGGTTCCACTATAAGACACATATTCTTGTCGCATCAACAAATGTAGTTCAACTGAAAGTGTGTATACGGTAGGAGTTGTAGTAAGCGGCACAGTCTGCCAGTAATCCATTTAAAGGGTTTACTCGATTTCTAGGTGGAAATCTAATTTGTCCGACATCGTGTTAATAGTCTCCACCGACAAACGCAGTCTACCTAGCGACGTCTCAGAGACTGCAGGCAATCTGAAAGGAAATGAATAACGACTAGAACCAGGAGAAAAAAAAATCATAGTCGGGATAAGCTACACTTCTGTCATGATCTTTCCCTGTTTTATGACCCCTAATCGTCTGTCATCATACATTTAAATTAACTGGCCGTTCCTTGGCTGCCACTGAAACTACCTCTAGGGGTGAATCGCATTTCATATTCAACCGTTGTTTTCCACTTACAAGAAGAAGGAGTGGGTCTCGGAAATATGGTAAGACCTTTTAATAAATTTAATGTACGGAGAGAAAAAATCTTCTGGGCCTCTGCTACCGTAATAGAACCAAAGCGAACTCTTTGCTTTCTTCGCTCCTGGGGAACTATTTTTTCGACATAATCTTCCTTATGCCGAATTTCGAAACAAATTCCCCAGTTACCGTAACACTGACATCCGGGTGTCCTGCATAGATACAAGAAGCTCCCAGGTTGCATGATTCCCAGGTTTCGTTCTTTCCTCGAGGATTAGACCAAACCCATCTCCATATTCCTCAACAAAGTCCATCTGTGTCTGCCAGGACTGACAGTCTGCTGTCCAGATACCGTGCAGACAACTAATGTATTTCCATATTTACCAAACTAGAGTTTCCAGGAACAAGTAGTTCCCGAGGAGGAGGCTGCAAAGCCACTTGGCATGGTGCTGCCAAACATCCTCATCTCGTCGACCTAATAAATTGCTTATGGTCAGCGAAGGAGTTGACTATTTCGGGCGCTTGCGTGTGGCATCATCGTATTTTCCCCGGGTCCACGGACTAATTAATCGAAGTGAAGCGCATATTCGGTTTCCGGTGGTGGTCGAGTTACCTGGCAGACGCCCCCGAAAAGAGGGTGGGTGTCGTCATGCCTTCGTCACCCCGTCGTAGGTAAACGTGGACGCCTCCCTCGCCTAGTATAATTTGACGGGGAATCGCGCCACCACCGTGTAGCCATAAATCTTCCTTAGCAGCCGTGGTCACCAACGGCGATTAGTGTGAAATTTCCTAAATGTCGTCGTGACTCCAGAATTCGAATTAAAAATCGGGAGCACGTCTTTCCTGGTTTGTTGTCCGAGTGCGATCTGCCGAACGGCGGTCGTTACGCCTAAATCCCTCAAGGAGCCGTGCACGGCGTTAATCTCGCCAGGAGCACCTTTAATTGTTTTCAAGTGATAAAACCCGCTTCAACCCTGACACCGACCAGTGCTCCTTCCGATCGTCTTTGTTTTGTTCGCCTTTGTCCCAGTTCAAGGATCGCTCCCCCTCCTCGCCTCCCACGAATAATTTAACATTGCCCCTATAGCACTAGAAATAAGGCTGCTCACCACCTGATGGCACTTGGGGCTCTCGGGCACCCCCTGGCCTTGGGTAGACCGCGTGGGACGTCCGAAATTCTCCCGCGTCCTGAGTCATTACGGCGCAGGTTGTTTTCCTCCGTCCTATTTTCTTCGTTTCCATAATTTAATAACTGCTAATTTCATAGCACCGTTCGCCTTTCGCTTCTGTTACTGCAAATCTAATTGCCTCACAAAGGCAACTAGGCACCGGGCGCTCTTTTTCAACTCCCTCGACTGATTGGCCGGCTGTTTTCAGGTGAGAACGCGTTCGAGCTATGGCCCCTTCCATGCAACTCGTCGGCTTCTGCGCCCTCCTGCTCCTCGCCACTCTGAACCGCGTCGACGCTGGCACTTGGCTCTCGTTCAGTAGGTGCCCCCGCTACCGTAGTCCGCTCACCGCGACCCTCTCCAGATCAGAACACCGGAGGCGCACCCAGCCACATCATCCCGTCGTACCCGCGGAACAACCGTAACCTCATCCAGATGCTGAAGACGTGCACCGACCAATACGTCTGTTCTCAGCGCCCTGCAGACCCGAGACTACCCAAGCTGATTTCAGACGAAACGCATGGTGAAACGCTCGACTTCTCTGTCCGATCTGATGACTCGCCACCAGCGGAGCGACGCGGAGCTCTGCCGCGAACTCATCGAGATGGTCGTCGCCCGGAGAAGACGCTAGACGCCACTTGGAACGCACCTCGACGTCCGGACTTCGCTGCTGTGCTTTATGTTCGTTGTCCTCAATAAACGTTCACCGTTAGCCACGGTTTGTAGTTTCCATTCTACCATCCCACAAGTAGGGAATGGTTCTTCTTAACAGTAGTCGGTAGACTTCACATGAATTATAAATCCCCCAAATTACTGTACATTTTTCGGTTTCGAAGCACATTAAAGCAAGGTTACACTCAGGTAGAGTTTTCAAAACATCTTGGGAAGAACTTGGGAATAACGCACCGTATATTGAGAACGTGGGTTAAAAAATGCACGATCAATCAAGGTCTGCGGTTTTGGATTTATTCGATTTATCAGGAGCTCCATGCGCTAATTGCTCGTCATTATCTGAAAAAATGAAACAAAACACGAAGCAGAAAGGAAGTGCTCTGCGGAATTAGTATTGCAAGGCAGAGAGTTTGGGTAGCGTAAAGAAGGTACAAATATCTGGCGGGTCTCCCTTAGGCGGCCAAAATCACATCAAAATTCATTTTTAAATAGAATTACATGCTGCCCTGGAGAGCATCATAACAAAGACATTCCAAAAAATAATTGAAAACCCCATCAGCGACCACCATCTATAGGATTTAGTAAGACTCCGTCCCGATTTCTCCATTGGTCGATTTCTCCGCAGGATATTTTCTCCGAACGGAATCTCAAACATCTTGGAGTGTCCCAAAGTAGTTGGTGGGGAACCTCATTCTCATCCACTCTGGAAGTAAGATGTCGGCAAGGATGTATTAGTTTTTCAAGCACTTGCATATCAGACTTTTGAATTACCTTTTAGTCTTACCACTTCCAAGCATAGAAGGCAGAGAAGGGAAGTTCCAGAAAAGACAGACTCTTTCGGAAATGTCAGAAAGATCCGTCACTAATAAAGGCGATCAACAGCACTTGCATATTTATTGTTTTTTTGGTCTTCTGCAAAGAGGATTTGTAGCCAACTTGGATGTTTTGCAATGAGATGTTTTAAGACTACCGTAATTTCTCGAGGACAAAATCTGTGGGCTAGAGCGGTTATTGTATATAAAGCAGATAGAGAGCGTTAGTAAGAGCTCAGAAGAGCTTTCTCCTCATGAGATACTGTTCTGAAGGCCACATTTGAGTAAGACTCTGGAACTCATATTGATGTAATCCGACTGATTGTGATCTGCTTGCAATTTTCTGATACTTGAAAGTTCTGCTTTGCTCCTTTCGCCGCTGTTGTGTTCTTTAAAGCTCAGAGAATGAAATGAATGAAATTAAAATACACGAAGAGTGTTGTGACGTATATTGATGTCGAACTCGCGACGAGGGGAGTTATAGTGTGTAGTTTGGTCGTTTTGTTTACTTCGTCACGAAAACGCGCGCTGAGAAAAACGAGCTATCTCCAGCCATGAACCGTCTTCTGCATGTCACCATGGGCCGCTCTGTACTGTCATCCCACACGATTGTCCGATCGTTGACTAGTAAGTGACCAGAAGAATTTGAAGGCAATGTTGTGTTTGCAGAAGCAAACTTCCCAGCTGCTCAGGTGCGACCGTTGTCCTCGATCAGCAGTCTCTTCCATCTGGACTCGATCGGAAGCGAAGTCTATAGGTGCGCAGAATACTTGGAGCAGATGAACTGTGCTTAAGGGCCAAGAACATGCAATGCGGAAGCGGGACGACGAGCTCCGTCTACGGAGGACTTCTGTTCGCGCAGGCCCTGGCGGCAGCCGAAAAGACCGTCTCGTCCGAGCTGGTCCCAAACGCCCTACACTCGATGTTCATTCTAGGAGGCAGAGCTGAACCTTAGGACAAAATCACACAGGCACTCTTTAGCTTCGCCCAGTCAGTCTGTTGACTACAGAGTCCGGCACCTCCGCGACGGAAAAAGCTTCTGCACACGGGTCGTCGACGCCGAACAGAACGGAAAAGTGGTTTTCACTTGCCAAGTATCGTTCCACAAGGTAAACTTCAGTTTTCTAGCTTTAGACAATTGTCAACTTTCGATTCAAGGGACAAAATTGTGGTAAAATGTCACAAAAGGAGTGCACTAGTTGCACTGAAATTACTCTTAGCTTTTCTTCTTTGGATTCGATTATAGATGTCCATAAATCTGAGTGCAAGAAAAGTTTGAAATCCCTTCAGCAGGAAAAGGGCTCCATCGAACATTCGATCAAAATGCCCGACGTCCCTCCACCCGAGGACCTGGTAACGGACCTGGAAGCGATCAGCTCCTTCGCCGAGGAGGAAAGCGTCGCTGGAACAGAGACGTCGAAGATGAAGCTGCTTCGGATGATCAGGGAGGTCGAGAAGAAGGGCGTCGATACTGTCTTTGAGGTTACAAAATGGATGTATTTCTCACAATACTAAAGATGCTTCGTCTAGATGAAACCGACGGATATCGACGCCTACTTCGCACTGAAGCCCCTAGTGCCACAACGTTTCTACTTTTGGTTCCGGTGTTCCTCAACTCTACCCGACGACCCCACCCTGCACCGGTGCGTCCAGACCTACATCACCGACAGTACCCTGA
This sequence comes from Steinernema khuongi, assembly GCA_016648015.1. Taxonomy (NCBI): domain Eukaryota; kingdom Metazoa; phylum Nematoda; class Chromadorea; order Rhabditida; family Steinernematidae; genus Steinernema; species Steinernema khuongi. The sequence continues at coordinate 233,730 of JADLIF010003247.1, read as the reverse complement.
TCAGCGTGGCTTACCGGCTGCACGTCAGGTTTGTCGCTAGCTTTCCTCTTGTGCTTGACCGTCTTAGCTCAGTCGAGGCTTTGTCCCCGAGATGACGTCAACCCTCGACCACAACGTCTGGATCCACGACGCCGACTTCCGAGCCGACGAGTGGATGCTCTACGAAGCCTTTAGCCCCATAGCCAGTAAGTCCACTATGCCTTCACATGTGTATTTTCAGCGTTTAAACTGTTTATGGTCCAGTTTTTTTCTTACATTCAAGCAAATCCTAAAACTAATAATATCCTAAAATCAATATTAATACCGGAGCCTGACCCCATAATAGTAGCCTTACCCTGTATTGGGCCACCATAACGAGTCAACATCTGCCACTGGTCCGTCAAAAAGTCTTCTTATCTTATTTAATGCGGCCTACTCGAACTTAATACTAGGGACCTAATGTATTCTGAAAGTGAACAGGGCAAAAAGTGAGGAAACTTGACGATAAACCATATGACGTTTGAGAATACTCGGTCTTCATAGGGTTCCCATTTAGTAAACGGACGAGCATTCGCGACCGCGCGCTTTTGGACTCGAGATGGCCGACTGGTGATGACGTGCACGCAGGAGTCCCTCGTCCGGAGCAGGAACCCTCCGTCGAAGCTGTGAAGGAACACTACTCGGATAGACTATTTACCAGTTACGCTTTGGCACGGCCATGTAACGCGAAAAAACAAGATCGTCTGGTGTGAACCCGTCCTCGGTGAGCATCACTCTCTTCCGTCTCTACATGTTGTTCATCATCGCCATCATCTGCTGCTTCAGCGCCACGCTTTTCTTCTGCTCCTCTCTGAGCTTCTCCAACTCCGCGTTCAACATGCGGATCTCCTCCTCCAGTTTGCGGATATGCGCGTCTTTGGTGGAGAGGTGGAATTCGAGTTCGCTGGATTTTATCTTCTCGTCTAAAGGGCGTCGTAAACCCTGTTCCAAGAACTGAGCAAATACCTTTGAGCGCGTTTTCAACCCGCAAACGCTCCTTCGTCTCCTTCTGCAGCTCTGCGTCCAAACTGGCGATGTTCTTCTCCTTCGCGGCGACTTCCTCTTTGAGCTTTTTGGACAACTCGTGCTCACCTATTCTTCGACATTTGAATGGACCGAGTTAACGTGTTCTACCTTTCACGACGTCGGCCAATTGTGCGAGTTGTTCGGTGAGCTTCTTCACTTGGCCCTCAGCTTCGAAAAGGGTCCTCGAAGTCCTGTAATAGGGTTTATGTGTGACGGTCAGCCTTTCGGTACATTTGAATCTCTTTTGGGTTAAAATAAGCTTGTTTTTGCTTATTTAAATTTATGTTCGACCTACAGAGTGAACTTCGTTGTCATGTCGTCGAACTTCTCCCTAAGCACTCCATGCATCTTCCTTTCCTCCAGATTCTCGACTTGTTGCGTCTCGAGAAGCTCCGTCAGATTGCGATTCTCCTTCTGTAGCACTTCGCTCCTGCAACCAAGGCAGTTGAATTGTTTTCGTAGTCGAAACACACTAACTGTTGCAGAACCGTCGTCAGCTCTGTTCGGAGGGAAGAGAGTTGCCTAAAGTCCGCACTTTCCGCTGTGCTTCTTGATCGGGAATGCGCCTGTTGCTCGTTCTGCTCCAGAAGCCGATCTCTCGCTGCCAGCTGACGTTCCAAGTCCTTCTTTCTGGTCTAAGTGACTGTAGATCTACTCAGTGAGATATGCCGTCCTACCTCCATCATGGACATCTTTTGCTCGAAAGCACTGACAATCTGCTGAAGTCGCGAGTCTTTTAGCTACAAGAAATGTTGTCAGTATATAAACTCGTATTAAAGAAGTGGAAAATGACTGTAATCTGTCTGAAATTCGGGGAAGAAGGCACTCACCTCATTTCCCTGTTTCGCCTTAGCCAGAAGATCATCGACCTGCGAAGGGCTGAGCTCGTCACCGCCCATGTGCATTCTTGAGCCAAAACTCTCGTTTAAGTTGCTGCTACAGGAGCCATTAAGTCTGCAATGGGTTTGTGTAAAACCTATCTAAATTCAACTGAGAAATGAGAAAACCGGCAAACTTCTTCGTTGGGTTCTCTGACTTTTTATGACGGCATCTGACTACTTACCCTCTATGCTCCGTTTGGGAGTCTCTAGTCGATCTTCTGGAGAATGCGATGAGACCTCCGAGCCACGAGGTCTGGAACTCCGCCACTTGCTTACAATGACTGTAGAGCAACAGGGCGGCCGAGACCATTTCTCCACTTCCGCTGACGATGGCGAACGCAATGAAGGGAATGAGTCTTTCGTCCTGAATGGATCATTGTGGGAATGTCCTACGACCGAGAGTACCTTCAGAGTCCTCCAGTACAAGTCCTTGTGTAGCTTCGAAAAGTCCTTCAGTGTCGCCAGCAGCTTCGTCAGCTCAAGGACTATTTCCGTCCCGTAGACACTCCATTCGGGAGCTTCGTCCATCGCATGTGGTGAGGAAAGTTGGTTTACCACTGGGTTCGCGGCAAATTGGTCGTCTAGAATCTTGGCGCACATGCTCGAGGACACGACGTTCAATAGCTCGGCCCTCAAGTCATCGTCCACAGCAGCTACTAAACACAGAGCCGTCCTAGGATGAGTGTCAACTTTTTCGCGCACCTTCAGCTATTCGGAGTCCTTCGGTCAGTAGCTGACATCGCTCGGCCAGCATGGTCCCGTCCAGTTTCTGCAGCACCTCCATGCTGTTTGCGACGATTTCGGAAACCGCCGAAAGTTGGACGAAATCGCTAACCTTCTGTCCACTGTCGAACACCTCCTAAATGTCAAATGTGACCACTCAAAACCCATAAACCCCCTACCTTAAGCAGGTATCTCAGAAGGTGGCAAGCCTTCGTGGGAACATTCAACTTCACAGCCTCCGACAGACTCATTTTAGCCGTTTTCGTGATGGCCCAAAGTGGAGAAGCGGCTCGCGCAGCCGAGATAGGCGCCGAGAGAATCGCCGAGCAAGTGGGCGTTCTAAGTGAGGGGACGGAGCAAAACGCTAAGAGGAGTTCGTACATCTAAATGAAGGTCAGCTAAGGCTTATCGGAACGCCACTCTTGCCTTCAGACTCTCCTCTGTGCGGGGGTCAAGGTGCAAAAATAAATTGGCCACTTTCTGAATTGATCTTTCAAAAAATGAGAGGTTGGACAAATCCTTACCAGTGGTCGTCAAAACCGAACCACCGAGACCCTGAAAACGGAACACGTTGAATAGCTAAAACGGAGGCAAACCGTCGGATTTTCGGCCACGACAAGGCGTTTTAGAAGGTCGCTGCCGATGTGTCTAGTCATCAGCCCATCCGACTGGTCGAGCACGTTGAAGAGACATTGGAAGGTCTGCGGGATGTTGCTGGAGCAGAACACCTAAAGTGAGCACCACCAAGGCTTATTTGAGTAGGCGAGAGGCGGCTAAGTACCGTGTCTCTCAACTTCTCGTCCAAGTATCCGATGACGACAAGGACGGAGACGACCACTGTGCGCGAGTCGTGGGCCAGCAAGTCAATCATTCGCTTTTGCAACAGCTTGTAAGACTCCTGTAATTGACGAAGTTTTCGGTGGATTAAAGACACGGGAGTACCGCTTTCTTTATCCGCGTGCAGACAGTCTTCGATCGGGAAACGAGGTTGCACAGGATGGCGCAACAGTTCGAAAGCCATTCCGGTTCGTTGGGTTTGCATCTGAAGCTCGCTTGTATTAGCGACAACTCAACCTTGGTTTACATCTCTGTGAGGAGGAATGCTATGCACTCATTGGTCCATGTGCCCAGTGGCAACTTCTTCTCATACGTTAGGACCTAAGTAGGTGGCGGTTAGGCCAAAGTGATGAACACACGTGCTACCTGTATCAACCTCAATATGTCTATCAAGTTTTGAGGTCCCAACTCGTCTCTTATCGACTGTTTTAGGCAAATGAAGGCAGAGGCACACATGGACAGATCCACCGCCATGAGCTGTCGGAGTTCCAGATTGTAAAAGGCTAAAAAGTCGGTGAGAATGGCTGGAACGTCCCGGCGAACGACATGCCTATGTTGAAGAGGAGGAGGTTGAGCTTAGAGCGCAGCAAGGCCGAATTGTCGCTACTGGACAGAATCATGTCGATCAGTTTCAGGAGCTCAGTGACGTAGAGATCATCGAGTGAAAGACGGCTGGTCCAGTCGACGTTTTTTGTCGCGCTAACGGCATTCTAGAAAGCGACGCCCGGATGCTAGACTCCGTCGTGGAGACTTACGCTGAGCGCGTCTTCAAGGAGGTTCGCTGCCCTCAAGTCATTTTCGTGACAGTACTGCTTGCTGAGCAGCAGCACGTCCTGCAGTATTCGGCTTAACTCGCCTTTGCTCCTTGTGCCCATCGTCTGAAAGACAGCCTGGGTTCGTGAGCACGGTCTGCCGAGCAAATACAAAGGGCACAAACGAAGAACTGCGCGTCCCGCCGTAAAAGCACAGTAACATGCAGGTGTTGAGGCGTGTCGTCGGGGCCGTCGCGTTGAGACCACTGGAGGACATTAGTAACATGCAGGTGTGCATGAGACAAACAGCGAGCAAAAACAGGACTCTTTCAAATTATTCTATTTAGATAGCCTAGTAAATTTGGCGCTTTTAAAATGTAAACCTATAAAATGCTAAGAGAGTGGTTCAAATCAAATGATATCTGCGCGGCACTCCAATGAATGAGTAGGTGTACGATAAACTTCATTAGGCTGAAGATTGCCCAAAGTGTCATCTTGGAGTGGGAGGATATTGCAATGCTAACACAGGTCTACACGTGCAAATCGTTCTGAATTTAATGATAGAATTTGCATTTTGAAATATCTGTAGGCCGACCGGAAGGTCGAGCCGAAGAGGAACAACGAACATCTGCTTGCTATATGGGCGGGATAATGAAGTGCGCGACGTGCGCAGTAATCGACAGGGGATTAGCAAACACCGGGTCTCGTGTACGCAGCCTTGCTCAGCTAGCGGAGATCAATCGGCGGATCGGAATCATCCCTCATCCGAGAAGAGGCGCCGGGTGCGGCCAACCGGGCAGACCGGAAGTGTCGCCGTTGTTGCCGTAACCTTCGCCGAAACCTATGGGTTGGCCGCCAATGCGCCCCGACCCTCCGAATCCGAGTTCGAAGTCGCGGCGATAGAGAACGTTTCCGACTGGGTGGTGGACAGCAACACCGGTGCGCACGTCCACCTCGCCCAAACCTACATAAATCAGACTCCAGTTGCTCAGTTATGCGCGCTGAATACCTGGGTGATACAGTGGACCGACACCCGGGCCGTATCCTGTACCGTCGGGAACCGTCTTGCCATAGTCATTCCACGAAGAAAAGTCCGTGGGAATGTGCCGTGGCCGATCAGAGATGAATTTCGTTCCCATGCCTCTGAAGCGCCCCTCTCGGTCGCACACTTCTGGCTTCCGTTGGCACAGCAGCTCGCTCAAGGACACAGGAGTGGCTACGTCTAGGATAAAGAGCAGGTGCTTGTACAGTTCGGAGGTGCTTGTTACCACTAAGGAGGACTGTTGAGAGGATGCAGAAGGTGAGCGGAAGGAAGCGTAAAGCTCGGAGCATGGTCGTGCTTGACAAATAAGGGAAAACAAACTGGTGCAATCGATTTCTGACGCCGCATTCCTTTCTTAACGGTGATCACTTCCATCGTGTCGCCAGTTCACTCGGTAGGCAAGTCGTCCACGTCAGATATGTTCATCATATGGCTCAGCCGTGAACAACTCGGGCTTTCCTTATTTCCACTTTGGCTACGCTGTTATCCTCTCAATGTGTGAAAACAACGCTGTCATTCGTCTTTTGGAACCTTTGGCTGCCTTCCTAGCAGTGATCACTTCTATTGTGTCATCAGAGCGTGGGAAGGGGCACATATGCATAATTTCATCACTGGAACATTTATGAAAGCACGTCATATCGTACACTGTATATGTGAATTTAAAGCATCAGAAAAGCAGTCGTTTTTGATAAGGAAAGGAAACTCGGCCGGGGTACAAAACATGAAGTGAGCACATTCCAGGAATGCTATACGGCAGAAGGTTTTTGATAATTATAGGAGACTAGTCTGGAGCTTCATATGTAGTTGAGCAAACATGAGAGCAGCAAGAATTAGGTATATTACATCATCAGGGATTAGTTCATATGACGAATCACGTTAGTTAAAAAACAAAGGCACTTAAGACTGACCGGACCGGGATCATCAGTTAACAAGGATTCTGAGAGTTCATTTGTAGCTTCAGCTCTGAGAACACGGGGGTGAAGTTCTGGAAATCTTTGCCTTGCTCAGCGATCGTGGTGTCGCTATTGTTCCTCACATCCTCCCACTTCTTGTTGATAGCGATGCGTTGATCGTGGAAGGCTTGACGCTGGTCAAACAGGGCAATTAGCCTCGCGGAGTTCTCGCGAGTCCTCTGCAAAGGGAAGGATAGAGGGGAGCGAAGGTGGTTTAACAAACCTTCTCGTTCATACCGACGGGCATCACTCCCAGCGAGCTCGTACAAATGGAGGCCATCTGTCGTTGGATCTCGGCGTACTCGTTGTTCAGCTGCATCTCCTTGACTCGAATGTGAAGATCTTCTAGCTTAAGATTTAGCATCTTATACTCCTGGAGATATTCGACCCATCGCTCCAGCGTCCAACTGGTACCGGTTTCTGAAAACAACGTCTTGTTCCCCTTGCTGTCCACCCAGAAACTAACTCGTCTTCAAGAGGTATTCCAAGTCAGAGCCGGTGACAATGACATCCTGTAGACGACTCTCCGTCTCGCTAATCTTCCTCTGGAGTTCCTGAGCCATCAATGTCTTCTCATGCTCCACGCTGGAACGGTACTTCTCCATCTCCTGCTTGATTCTTTGGATATTTTTCAAAGTCGCACTCAACGGGATCTTCGTCTTCATGGATGGCACGGACACGCTGGAGGCGAGGCCGACGCAGATGGAGCAGGTGAACACCCTGGTCTTATGCTGAGGACAGCAAGGCATCTGATTGTCGGGGAGTATCGAAATACAAGTAGTAGGACCTAAACTTTCTCCATTACTACCGGCAGAAGGCGTCAAACTTACCTGTGCTGATCTTCTCCACCCTTCTTTCCTCCGCCTGCCCGCCCAGCTCTGACTTTTCCGTTTGCTGTCTACGCTCGTCGAAGACATCAGGGTCGACGGGAACTACAGTAACCGAAGAGGGTCGTCCCTTCGACGGCGATCGTCCTTTTCGCATCAGAGCAGGCAGTTTGGAGCGCAACCATCCCGACGACTGTCGTTGCTCTGGTGTATCGTCGGCAAAGGGGATAGCCGAGTTGTCAGCTGCAGATGAGTGAGCTCTGGCACGGTCGCCATTTTCCACAGACGCAGTGCCTATAAAAAAGGGATTAGATGGTTGAAACTCGTCATCACTTACCCATGTCGAGACTTCTCCGAATAACTTCGCGGAGAGGGCGGTTGGCACGAGATCGGGTTGGCGTCGCCTAAAAGGGAAGTAATGAATGTATCAGCCAGCGGCCAACTTATAATGACTATGATACTGTGTGTCTAGAACAAACAGTGTACATTTCACAGCCACGATAACTCAAAAAGGATGGCATTATTGCCAGGTACGCTCATAACAGCAAACAAAGCAACAGACTCTTTTCGATGTGGTAATCGCTTTCGCAAAGCACCAGATATGTTAATCGTGTTTTCGACGCATCATTTTGTGGCTTTGGCAAACTGTAAATGCACTTGCATCAATGGTCTGCGTGTCCTCTGCAGTCGCCGGAGCGTCTGTGTCGTAGACCCGCGAACTGGGGCTTGTTGAGAGCGCGTCGTTAGGACAGTGATTCAACGAGAAACGGGCTCCAAATCCGCTTATCGTGTTGTCGAGAAGGTCACAGTTGCTCCCGCTGCTTTTTTCTTCGTCGCTTTCTTCCTTCGGTGAATTGAACTTTGAGCGAGTGGTGTAATAAATGCTCCCGTTTAAGGGTTCAGTCCCTTCAGGCTGCAAGGTTACAGTATCGGTAGATGATGAGTGTGTCAGGTAAAAAAACAGATTGGACCATTAGTGGGACTAGTAAAGGATACGCACAGCACTTTGGTGACTTTGTCAGAAGAACAACCTACCGTATTGGGACAATCCGCCTCGGTCGGCGCCTCTCCTTGAATCATCTTGTTGTAGAGGTTCAACACTTCTTCCGCCTAGGTACAAACTAATTAAAAGCCATATTTAACCAAGCCTTACGTTTTGCATAGTAACTTCTTCATCTGGATGTTCCTCGAAGTACTCCCTCAGCTGATCACCCAGACAATCCTCAAGCCATTCTTGGCAGTCAGTGAAGTGGTCATCGACATCTGACGCGACGCTTCCGACGTCTTCTAAAGAGATCAGCCGTAAAGAATTCAATTCACCAGGAACAGACCGGTGTCAGTTTCCGTGCAGGACGAGAAGCTTGACTCGATTTCAGAACTTTGAGACGACTGTCCACGACTTCTGAACTTTGTCCACTTCGTGTCATCCACTTCTTCCTCGTCAGAAGTCAGCAGGAATGCTTCGTTCAGTTCTCGCGCTGGTGGTTTTCTACGAGAAGAGCTGGGGCGTACGCACTGGAACTCAGCTCGTTCTGGTGTCAGACCGGCCGAAATCTTAGGCTGTTCGGCGATGGCTTGGATTCGCTCTATTGTCCGTTGCTTGTAGGCGTCAGGGGAGTTGATGCTATGCAAACCGAACACCGGTTGTTTCTCGCTCGGAGTTTCAGTGATCGTCTTTGACTGTGCATTACTAAAATATTATCTCAGTAATACATTAGTCGTTTACACAACTTACGAAACAGTATTCGTTGCAGCAGTCTTCGGGGTCAAGGAAGCCGGCACAGGCGGGAGGGGCTGCACAATCGCCACGGAGGCACGGTCTAAAACAGTTTGTAATGCAAAAGCTCCTTTCTATGACGGTGCTTACTAGCTCTCTTTGTGTGTTTCTCGATTCTTGCTACCTTATCGCGATAACTCATAGCCATGTGCTGCGAGCAGAAAAATCTGAAAGAAAAGGAGTGATACACAGTCAGCGAAGAAACTCACTTACCGTATACCGTATGCCTCTGTAATGGCACGGTCTGTACCATGATTGCCTAGTCGAAGAGGTTGTTCGCAGTAGCAACAACGGAAACAGCGCTTATGAACGACCTTCTTCTCCACCAGGAGCTGCTCGGCCAGGTAGACCTCGTTGGAGCAGAGAGCACATGGGTTCCGACGACGGGAGTTTATGCTGCAATAGAGCGAATCGCTGGTCGCGGGCATCGACACAGGACGAGGAGCATTTTCCGGAGCGTTCGCCTAAATCTCAACTGTTAGTCGTAGTGATTGATCATGACTAACCCTCATTGGTACTTCTGAGACGTTCGGTCGCACAGATTTCGGGGGAGTCGGAGGTGGCGGGCCCTTCTTCGTAGATGGCACTCCTCTAATCTGGGAAACAATGGTTACACCCGACAGCGCCGTATTCTTCAGTTGTTTGTCGGCCTTCTCCAGGCGACTGTCTATATCCTGCAGTACAGAGAAACATTATCATTCCAAAAAATGCATATCAGCTAACTACCTTAAACTTTTCACAGTCGTCCTTGAACCCTCCTAATGCAAAACTGCGAGCATCAGCAGCACTCATTCGCATCATCTGAAATGAGTAAACAACCTAATCGCCACTCGAGCATTTCCAACCTTCTCTTCCTTCGACGACATTGAGTGAATCTTATCTTTGTCAATCAGCACACCCATGCCAGTCTTCTCCAGCTTCTGTTCCATCTCCTCCAGATCAGTGCGATCAAGTCGCCGCGTCTTCGCCGCCGAAGTCACGAACCGCGTGTTGTGAAACTGCTCGCTCTGATCCTTTTCCAGCTGGCCACTTATAATCTGCTCGACTCGGCACAGTTTCACAGGATCTAGTCGCTCCACGAATGGTCTTTTGGTGAAATGCTTCGTCTCAACATCAGGTGAGATGTCGACACTGCGTTCTACCACGTCTCTTTGCGCCTCGAGTGACTTCTCCGCGGCTTTCGTATTTGAAGGCATAGAAGGGTCGTTTTCCGAAAACTGCGACTTTAGCATCTCCGTTGCACGTTGAATTTGTTCCGATTTGTACGTGTTCGAAGTGTTCACCTAAACTTGACTGATTGAAATGAGAGACTGAGAGGTCTTCTCACCCGGACCCTCTTCCTGTTAGCGATACGTGGGGTCGATGAGAAAGCTTTCCGGACGTGCTCCTGGTCTTTCTTCAGGTGGGTAACGAGGGATTTAATGTACTGGTAGCGTTCATCCTCGTCCAACTGCTCCCATTCCGCAATCCCTTCACACGGTGCTGCTAGACCATATTCACGTTCGATCGCTTCCATTACGGCCTTGACCATCTTGTCGGCATCGCGCTCCGTGCAATGCTCCTTAAGATTGACCAAGTCCCCACGAAAGCGTCCCATAAGAAAAGCGAGCGGAAAGCCGTCTCCCCAGCTGAAACGGGTAAATCCTTTCTGTGCACATTTCGGGGTTACCTCTGTGCGGAGAAGTTAATAACTCGTCGATGCAATGTAAACGCTGGTGCAAGTACCCCGTCGCAGAATCGCCACAGCCGTAGCTTGTCTCGATTAGCCGACTCCGGTCCGTAAGGTTGACCATTTCTCGGATCCCAAATGTCATTGTCGCCAAGGGCCTCGGCGTTTTGGAAGTCTACGTGGCACTTCACCTTTTCAGAACGCGCTACTAGTTCAATGCAGGAGTAGCGCGTAGTCGGGTCAATCGTGTACTGAAATTTTGACGGTAACCAATGCTAATCTTGTGGTCCTACCAGTGAAAGCGTCTTCTTCATATTGTCCTTACTGGCCTTACCCAGAAGTGAATATACTCGTTCTCGATCTGCAATAATTTCGATAGTGGGTCGTTCACGAAGACCCAGTTCGCGGATCATCCAGGCCGAGTCGAAAACTCCGAGAAAGCCTCGGGCGCATCCAGATCCCGTGGGCCAGAATGGCTAAAACACCAAAGATATCAACGGGATGGAAACGCAAGCCAACCTCATAAAGACTGTCACCGACAATAGTGGTGAGTAGGAACTTTCCGCCATGTTCATAGAGCCTTGTTGAGTGTTGAGCCTTGTACATGCAAGTGAAGTCGAACATGGCCACGTCGCAGTCGCCCCGTGTGTTGGTTACGAAGTTCAATGGAAGCTTGTTCTCCGTGGCGAAGTTGGCCGTCTCCGTCGCAAACTTGCAAAGCATCTCCTGAAAGCGTCTCCCCTATACAGCGAGTACTCTACGGTGATCTACCTGGTCGATGTTATCTTTAGCCAGAAGAAGGGATATTTCATCATAGTCCTGCTTGAGGACTTTTTTCTTTAGTAGACTTTTTTTCTTCGCGCTCATGACAAAATAGTGTGTATCATCTTTGTAATAAACTATGTTCTCTAATTGAACTCCAATTTCTTCCTCCATGCGGTTGAAGAAGGACTGTCTATATAGGTAGGCCACACCACTAAAACGCTATTTCCTAGCAAAGTGACTAGTCTCAGAATGAATACCTCAGTTCAGGAACTAAGACTTCCGCTGCTGTCCTCATGTTCTTGAAGTTGGCAGTGATGCCAATTGCTAACTGTGCCCGCATACAGTCTTTCGCAAATCCTGCAAACAAACATGATTTTATGACTGTATTTTTGCTAACCTTTTACAGTGTTCCGCTTTCCATCTGCTCCAATAAGAATATCGAATTCGTACTCCGAGAGGATATGGTTAGGAGGCTCGAGAAGTGCCGTCCATCCCCCAACTAAATGAGTAAAATAAGTTATGGATAAAGTTAGGTCATTCCATCCAACACAAAAGCTGGCACGTTTTAAGGGCAAATGGGAAGTACGAGTCTACATAGACTAGAGGACACCCACCTGTTCCATCCGGACGGATCGTAGGTTTCTGGTAGTCGACGAACGAGACGGAATCATATACTTGCACACCGACGCACAGTGCAACCTTGAGCAGGACACATTGCAGTTGTCGGATGGCTGAAAATGGTGTACTCCGTGATTTTAAGCGGCGTTCCTACAAATGTGATCGATGCAGCCGGTGCAAAACTTCGGGTAGAATATCTTCACTCCTAGTGACTTCAGGTCTTCAGTGACAAATGGCCACAGATGGAGTACATTGTTCCGTGTAAACTTGTCTCGTTGTTCGATCACAACAACATGAGCTCCCAGAAGCCTACATTCGATGGCGGCTCTAAGACCACAAGGACCGGCTCCGACAATTAAGACATCGAGCTGCTTAGCCACTTTTTGGTTGAGGTATATCGGGTGGTTAAACCTCTTGTCAATGAGGGAGAAGAACGTCTGCGCCTTGGAGCTGTCGCTCCCGCTGTCCACTCCATGCAGTCTTAATGGACAAAAAGGGATGAACAGTTCTCGACCTGCCAATCTTACTTTGCGTACAAAGTGTTATAATCCGTAGGATCAATACCATGCGCAAGACACAGTTGGTTGAAACTTTGCACAATCTGTCGAAAGGTTGTGGCCTGAGCAAAAGAGTCAAATGTGGTCCTGGAGCCCATCGTACATCTGCAAGAAACATAGAATGCGGGAGAAAGCACGCCACCGCCACCATCCTTTTGTACACATATAGAAAACGCGAGGCGCGCAAGCAGCTAGACACGTTCTGTACTCCTTATTTACTTTTGCACCTTTGCAACCAACGGTCCAGCTGCGACACTGCTTCGTTCGTCGCTGAAAATCAAACGACCGCGCGAACGTAAATTGAAGACGCGCAATCGCTCACATAAAGTTTTCGCTGGCCTTTCTGTGAAATTATTGGCTGACAGTGGTATCACTTGGACTCTGTGTGTGTGTGCAGTTCTCGGCAGCGTAACACGAAAGTCGGCAGAGGAAAATAAAATTGAAGCGCGGCAGCAACAATAACGAGAAACTTCAGTACCGTTCCATTATGTAAATTAGAGAGCAATTTCATCCTCGGCGCGTACGAGGCCCATTTGTATTCGATACACAATAAATATATATAGCGAGAGACATGACTACAACTTGAAATCGCGCCGAATTGATTAGTGTATAAATAATAACAGCCCGTTCCGCGTTATTCACCATCGAGTGCGACCGCGTACAACTTGGATTGTACAACAACGTATTGTTCGGTAAACAACACACGACCGTTGCACTGACAAATGACAGAGGAGCTTTGCCGTGCGAAAAACATTCGCAAGTAACGAGCGACAGCGATTAAAGTGGTCGGCCTTAGGCACACGAGGATGAGGCAATTCCGATGTTGCACCGCCAATGCTACTGCTTTTGGGTAACCAGATCCGAGCCGCAGACGATTAATTGCGAACAAAGAGGCCTAATGATGCCAGTCTATGTGACACTTCTCGCTTCCCGTCCAGATTCAGCTAATCGTCCTAATGAAAAGTTCAATGACCCAACCACAACAGACGCAGTTCTTCTTGGATCAGTGAATTTTGTAAAAAAACGTCTTCCAAAAACGCCATGACCAGAGGTGAGTCAGAAGAGCGCCATGAAATGCGAAGAGCACCGATCAGGAGAGTAGGTATGTCGAATAATGTGTTCGCCGTTATGTTGTGGGCCCATTATGTCTCCGAGACATTGTCTATCAGCATTGTGTCTCTGAGACGTTGTGTCGCCTGGTCGAGTGTGACTTTCAAATAAGCTCAGACACCGCTTCCGTCTTTCCGGCTTAGGCCTTCTGTCCAATAAGTAAGGTTGCAACAAGACATTTTTCGCTGGAGCCGCAACGCAGATGCCACGTTTGTTGCTTGGGACCTTGGAAAAACGGCCTTCAACTCTGGTGTTGGTTACCCGCTATTAATGATACGGTATTTGCTGACACCCTCTTGATGAGCGCTCTTTCTTCCCTGCGTTCGTACTATTGCATGCTTCAACGTATTATACTTCCTCGGACAAATGCGGGCTGGCGAAACATATCGGTGCGGGTGGTCGTGATATTCCTGAAACGCCGTTTTGAAAGCTCGACCGTTCGGATTCCGTTCGCACCTTCCGGTATCGCCGCTTATTTTGTGGCGATTCATTGTTGCTGCCTGTCCCGCATAATTTTTATTCAAGAATCGATTGTAACTCATAATGAAAACGTGTAAACTGCGCGGATTTATATCGTGTGTGCAGATCACGTTTGAAGAAGAGAATATTTCAGATGTCGGAAGAATTGGTATTTGAAGGATGCAACTACTTTCGTCAAAGATTTGTAATGTCGATACTCAGCGGCAGACCTGTTATTATAAAGAACATTCGTGCAAATGATGAGGCCCCCGGAATTCAAGGTGACGAAGTAACCTCATGCTTTAAGTCCAATGTTTTATATTTCAGATTTCGAGGCCAAATTGATCTCCCTTTTTGAAAATGTATCCAATGGGAGCAAATTCTTCATTAGTCGGACCGGTATGTCTTTCTTTGATTTGGCATGTCTTGACTATTGACTCTCCTCTAGGTACCGAAGTTCGTTTCCAGCCAGGTTCTCTGATTGGTGGAAACCTGACATTCGATTGTGGTACGGATCGTTGCATCAGCTACTTCCTGGAACCGTTGATAATGGTTGCACCATTCTGCAAACAGCCGCTGAATGTGAAGCTCTTGGGAGTTACAAACAAAAGAGATGAAATCTCGGTAGATGCCATGCGTGCTACTTGGCTTCCAGTGTTCAACAAATTTGTGATAAACGACGAAAATTTAAACATTAAGGTATGCATTAGCCCTATACGCGACGGTTATGTCAACTGTTCAGATAAATGCGCGAGGATTCTTCCCAACAGGCGGCGGTTCAGTCACATTTACTGCACCTATTGTCAGAACTCTGCGGCCAACGCAACGTCAAAATCCAGGCAAAATTCGTCGTATCCGAGGTGTTGCCTATGTGTCTAAGGCGTCGCCTACAATTGCGAACCGGATGATAGACGCGGCCAAAAAAATGCTGAGGGATTACATTGCAGATGTTTATATAACTGTCGATACAAGAAAGGGTGATGCTGCCGGAAGGTAAGATCTGAGTGAATGAAATTGATGAAACTAGTGAGGTCTTCTATTAAGGTCGCCTGGATTTGGGATATTTTTGACTGCAGAGACAACGGAAGGTGTATTTTACCATGGTGAGGCTATGTCGAAATCGTCCACAGATGCAACGGATGCGCCGTCCATCCCCGAGGATATTGGTTCCTATGCTGGGAGTCAGTTGCTTAACGAAATCTACAGGGTGTGTCACCATTTAGCCAGTGTAAATATTTTTGTATGGTTTAGGGTGGTTGCTTAGATTCGTCGGCCCAACTTCTTGCCGCTACGTTTGTGACACTATGCGAGAAGGACGTATCGGTGTTCTTGTCAGGTCCGCTCACTCATAATGCGTAAGTTTTTTTCTACATTTGTTGCATGAACGATTTTCTAGTACGATGATGAAAAATGATGATCTTAAGTATATCTAATCTGTGCTCCATATTTTAGAATTGCGGGGATGCGACATCTGAAAATGTTCTTCGGTATGGTGTTCAATTTCAAGCAGCAATCAGTGGAGAACGAAGACGATGATGAGGAAGATTCACTGGGTACGGGCTCCAGTAACCGCGTGGTCATCACTGGCATGGGAGTCGGTTATTCGAATTTGAACAAAGTTATCCTTTGAATTTTGTTGTATTCATTTTGTTGTTGTCGTTGTTGTTCGTTATTGTTGATCGTTACTGTTGTTATTGTTGTCAAATGGGATAGCGTTTTCTCTATCATCTGATTCTTACGCACTTCGCGGCCGTGTTTCTCGTACACAAACGCGATTCGAAAATGACCTTCTCTTAGGTCCCCCACCAGTAATCAGTCTCAATAAGGAAGGATAATTGGATAAAAAGGCAGCCAATAGCGGCTTCTCAGGTCAAGCGTGAATATCAGAGCAATGATCAACGCGCCAGCTGCAAAGCTCGTTAATTCACCATGCCGTCTGACAGGTCGTCGGTCGCTGCCTCCTCACACTTCGACCGAGAAAGAATGCGCCACATCCAGGTGAACCATGCTTTCGCCCAGGTACAACAAGCGTCCTCCACTGCATTTCGGTCCAGCAACCCTTGTTGTTTCAGCTTCGTACAGTGATCCCCGCGTTTCCCGTGGACAGAAAGATGAGCAAGCACGAGATTCTTCGAGGGGCAATTCGCTACATCCACATCCTCGAGTACATCCTCGGAATGAGAAGTTTTTCCGATTTGGAAGCCGTTCCTATTGACACTGACTGAAAGTGCGCATAAAGGTTTTATTGTTGTTCGTGAGGTTCTGTCATGTCGGAGCGCTGAATCTTCGATCGCAGCCATGCGCTGTCTTGATGGTATCGGGGATCGGAGAGCAAAAGACACGTTCGTTTGAAGAAGAAGTAGAAGAAAAGACCGCCTAAATGAGATCTAGGGTCTATTCGATGATTAAGGCTGTCGGTTTACACAGCTTCTGAAGAACACTCAGTACGGTAATGCCAACGTCCCACAGATTCCCTGCTGGCTTGTTCTCGTCGAAGCGCTGAAACATCGTTTCTTGAACAGTTTTCATGAAGAACTCACCAAGCTGACAATGTGAAATGCTACGGTCAATGCCAAGTAGAGAAGGGAGACAATGATGGTTGGCGTAAACCTTCTGAGCAAAAGGGAGATTAGACCAGCCTGAAAGACGAAAGTCGAGGAGAAGGAAATGAGCATGACTATGAGAGTCATCAAAATATTCGTGTCTTGTAATCTGAAATGTTCTTATTCTTCATACGAAATGAAATTACACTCCTACATGTATAACATGAGGAGAATGGAAGAATGCTGTGAGAGGACTATCTCCGCAGTGTTGAATCCAATATCCAGAAGCATCATACTCACTTGAAGAAGTAGGACAGCTTCGAATTTGTTGGACATTTTGGGAGCAACGGACTTGCGAGCTTGACGCAGCTAGCAGATCTGCGTTGCCTTGGAAACTGACTCGACGCGAGGGTAGTGCCAAATTGCTAGCGCTACAGATCGTCTTCAGCTTGAGATAACTGGCAAGAGCGGGAGAAGGGTCATGCGTACAAAACTCATAGCCTTGATTGTTAAAATACAAAGTAAAAAAGGGTGTCAGTGAAGAAAACACTACCACATTGATGTCCACAATTTTTCCAAAATGTGCTGTTTAAGGATCTCCGACTCGGCATTACAATCTCAGACACATGTAATCTATATGACGTTTTAACTTGAAAAAGATTTTTTAAATTGAAAAGCATGACTAGACAGTATTTAAAACCACCAATAAGCTAATATTAACTAGTTAGTCTTCTCTTTGGGTTTTTGCTCTTCTGCTCCCGGGAACACCTTTGAAGACACCATCCATCCGGCGAGAGGAGCGATCCAGTAGATGATAAAGAAGAGAACTGGGCTCAGTGGCTGGCAGCCGAAGAATCTGCTGGCCGCAAGAATAGGAGTGATTCCAGGCGATCCGATGTACTTTCCAGCTAAAGGATATGATGTTGACTATGGTACATTCGATCTAATTTGCTTGCCAAACATGAGCGATGACATGAAGACAGCAGGAATAGCGATAGCCTTCAGTTTTCCAGGGATGAGGAAAGCGGTTCTCATCAAGAAGCCGTTGACCATTTCGTAGATCAGTGCGTAGAAGATAGGGGCCTACAGTAGTTCATGCTTGTGTAGATAAAACATCCATTTAATACCTTGTAAGCGAGTTCGCAGTTTGAGGAGTTGTAGCTTGTTTGATGTTCATCCAATAGCCAGAAGGTGTTTGCCCAAATGGTGCGGGCGATGGGATAGCCAAGGGAGAGAGCGATCATCTCAGCGAGCAATACTAATCCCAGTTTTACCGAACTGTAACCATAACAGTTGTTGTTCTAATAGTGTGTTGACTAGTTATTACCTCAAGTTTTTCTTGAAAAATGCTTCAAAGGGGGGAAGAGGAGAACCAAACGCTCCGCGGTTGTACTTTGAAGTGAGGATTACAGACACGATGATGTAGACTATGGCCCAGAGACCGTATGCCTTGATCATAATGCCTAAGGCACTTTTTGGCTGATGACGGGTACGTGTATAACTTACTGTTCTCATATACACCGATAGCTGTGTTCAAGGTGCAGAGGAGTTCCATAGCAAAGAAATATACGAGAGATTTGGGATTGACGACTCTTTCCACGACGCGTCTACCTAGCTCGCAGACGGCGAAGACGCTTGCATGGTATGCCACAGCCACGAAAAAGATTTGATAGTTGGCCATTTCTCAAGCTAGAAGAACAGCAAAGGATCACCTTAAATTGTCAAATTTAGCGCACAGTGCCAGAGATTAACTGGGGTAACGAGCCAAATCAAAGTAAAGCGACCATCTGCTGTCTTTCCGACCGGACTAGGACCGTTCTTGACGTGGTTATCGTAGCACAGAACACAGACTGAGCACAAACACCAACGCCGCTCTATCCGTCACAAGCTCAACTCATCGGGGGACTGTTTCCAATGTGAATGTACCGTGCTTATACGTGTCGAGTGCATTTATCGCATAATCTTTTACTCAGATTAAAGGCGAAGAGTCGGCTACAGTCTCGGATTTCTCTTCAATGCACACTGCGATTCGACTTCGATGGAGGCCCAGTCGCCGTCAAACCACGCAAGTGTCGTAAAACACTCCTGAAAGCGGACAAGTACAGCCGAAATCAACACATTTGCTGCCGCACCTGGATCTGCGTTGGAAGCGTGGGTACGGTACACTTTTGTAGATTGTTTGTCTCCTTCTAAAAACTGGTCCGTTGTATTGCCTCATAGGGATGACATCACTTTTTCGCAGAGACTCCGGGCGTTCTTTGTCTGATAGGTATAGGTGGAGTAGGTCTTTTTCGTTCGCGGATCGATCACTTGAAGCACGTGTGCGTTGAACCGACGATCGATCGGAAGCCACAAATACTTCTCCGTCGAGGGGAACTTGTCGTTGGTGCTCAAATAGCCCTTTTTGTAGATTAGGTCCTGAAGAGAGCGCCGATGAATTACGACCGCAAAGGAAAGCTTTTTACGAGGAGAGTTTTGTCAGTGTTGGGAACGGTTTTAGTTGTAGTGGATGCGGCTCCACTGCTACTGACAATGCTAAAGAGAACGAGTGCTTCTAGTGTGATGTGGAGAAGCATTCTAAAACAATGCGATAAATTACGGTTGGAGCCAATACAACGTCGTCTGACTTCGGTAGCCAACAGCTGCTATCTAACAAGTCAAACAGTGACAGAACTGTCGCTGTGGGCTGGTGTGTGCCGTCGTTCGACAGGTTTACAAGACCGGACACGAGGCGCAATTTTTGGGGTGACTCATCCGTGGCACGTTAGCGTAATCTGCGAGAACACACCAACAGTTTATACATACAAACCCAAAGAGACAAACGTAATGAATTACGGTGAGAATTACCAGAGAGCGACAGGGATGACTGTTGGGAGATAATGCTGACGGGAAGATGTTTTTCGGTAAGCGAAAATGACAGACAGATCAATTTGTTACGAAAGAAAATACACCTTTACAGACGTAATGTATATACACATTAATTACATGGGCCGTTCCTCAGTCTCTCGTCGGGTGAGTGTGCGAGTGGGTGCTTAGGCCTCCTGGATCTCCGTACCGCCGTACACGCTTTCCTCGCTGTAGGCGAAGTACAAAAAGAGATCCTCCTCGTGGTGTTCCTGGTAAAGCTGTCCCATGGTCGTCATCGTCTGCGGTATTACATTGTTGACGAAGAAGAACAACGCTTCTTCGGGCCGGAGGTGAATGCTATACTCAGGTGATTAGACATGCTCTCTGTGGGGCACAGTTACCGCTTGCGGATGAGGAAGTAGAACTGTCCGACAGTCAGGTCAGAAGGCACAAGGTACTTTTTCTTGTCGAGATCGCGGAGCTTGCTCTTCGGCGCCTTTTCAACAATGACCTAAGAAACGATGTTTTACACCAAGTCCAGGGCCAGCAACACCTACAGGGATCCTGTCAGGGTACTTCTTGCGAATCTTCTCTCCCTCAGCACGTCGCTTCTCAAAAGGGTTCTCCTCCTTGTAGACCCACTTCATGATTATACAAGTTCCACTGAAACAGAGACACCCAATGGCAAAGCTCTCGTGTTGTCAGCGCTATAAGGAATACAGCCGCGCGTTGCACAACATCGGGCAAAGCGGGTGCGAGATAAAACCTGTGTGACGCCCGTCAATCGAAGAACCTTTAGTAGACGGCGAACTCCCGATAAGAAGCGCTATGACATGCCATTCGCCGTGATTCACGGTGTTGTGTGCCTCGATTTCGCAAGAGCGCGCGTTCAGTGTTTTCGCGAACGCGTGAGCAAAAATAAGCAGATAGAGCGATAGACGGAGAGGACGTGGAAACTCGGTGCTGCTTCCCATTGTGAGTGGCCGGTGGAGTCCATGTTTTTGTGGGGGCGATGCACGCGCGCATCCGGGAGCCGGAGTGACGGTGTTGATCCCGTGCGCGGCTGCTGCAAGGAGTGTACGAGTCAAATGAGCGTGTTGGGGAAAGCGCTCCTTAACGGTCCACACGCGTCCGAGGAACACAACTGGCGCCGGAGTCGAAGCGTGTGGCCTTGGTCGATAGAGTGCAGAAGCAGCGGGAGCGGAGAGAGCGGAGAGAAAGCAGCGGCGAAGGGACAGATGGCGACGAGGGTAGGCCGGGTGGCAAATAGCAAGGGGGCGCGAGCATGCAAGCGGCGGCATATGACGACGGACGACCGCGCTCGCTCGCTACGAAAGACTGATCCGATCAGCTGACAGCGTCGGAAGGACGTTTCGCAAGGGAAGGACGCGCCGGCTTCGCCGGTTCTCAGCAGCGCGATGCGCGACCGCGACGCTTGCCCATTCCAGCGAGCGGGCGTCGATCAGCTGAGCGGCAAATTTGAAAATGAGGCGACGAGTTTATGTCTCAGATGCAATGGCGCGGCTACCTGTGCTCGACCGCGGGATTGTTTTGAGTAGCACAACATGATGCGGGAGGGAAATCGCGTGGCGCGGGTCCTAACTCGCTCTAAGCACTAGTCAGAGTTCGCCGTCGGACGATTGAGTTGGAGAAGTGGGAGAAGGTCTCGAATATAAGCAAACTTAAACGTTCGAAGGACACAGATCAAGCGATCAGCTGATCGCCGAGACTGAAATCGGAATAAAAAATGAAAAGGGCGGCACGAAAGATCGGCTGATCGCACTTTGGTGCTCGCCTAACCGCGGGACAGACAGATGAAGGGCGACAGGGAACAGGCAGAGGAAGAGCGACTCTTATGGCTACGGGGAGTACTTCCGGTGCGGCGTCTGCCATTTCGCAACGTGCGACCGAGTGCCGGCCCCATAACCTAAACGGCGTAAACATCGATCGAACGACCGAGGCGAACAGTAGTTTCAATGGGCAAAGAACATCACGTGCGCGCATTCGTCTTTCACAAGCGACCGAAAAACCTTTTCCATTGGCGACGAGATAGGATGGTTCGATGTCGTTGGAGGGGAAACCAGAACGGAGAGCGGAAACAGCGGCACCAAACGGCATCCACAGCTGTCGATGTTGATCGGTCGGTGGGAACCTCTTTGTGTTGTGGCGTCCACCTACCTACGGAAAGGCCTTTGGCTGCAAATTGTGCTCCAGCTTTCGGGCGGTAAAGCTAAGGCGTCGGCCGTGAGGCGCGGGAGAGGGACACAACGGACTCCTCAGCAGGGAAATCCTGTTACCACAGAAACCGGTTCAGCGTTCGTTCCGTCAGTGTGCTCGGAAGGCATACGAAAAGATCTGCGCGCTCGGCCCGTTGCGTCAGTTTCTTAACACCACGCCGATCATATGTCTCCCCGAAGGTGTCAGAGGAAGGGGGGGGACACTGTGGAACTAGGGCAAAACGGAGACATTCGGGATTAGACGAGTAACCAGTCCAGCACGGTGTTTACCAGCCCGTAATTTAACGGCGCGCATTAGCTATCGTAAATGTTTTGAAAGTCTGCGTTTTGAAAATGCGTCGGAAGAGAACTCGCGCGGACATCGAAATTGAATTCAACCAGTGGGAAGCGCCACACGATGTTGGCTCGTATGGCGTGAACTCGCAGATGCCTCGACGTGTGTGGTCTTCGCTGCTAAATTTTAAAGGTGCAATTGGTTGGCCTGACCAATTGGCATTGGTGTTAATGAAACGAGAGTCAGCAGTACAGCCATCACTGATCTAAGGACCAAGAAGCAAGTAAACAAATGTTGGAACTTAAAGGAAGACAGATCAGCGAGAGAGAGGACGCTGAACAATTGTAGAGGGTACCCTCAGGTGCATAACTTGATTTACTACAGATCTAAAAAAACCTTTAACTGAATAGGACGATCGATGCACAAATAAGGTCAGATGGCCGAGACGAAGACATTAGTATTTGTGGGAAATATTGGTAAACATACACTTCTACAATTAAACCAGCGTTTGTTGATCTTGCCAACAGCTGATTTTCTAGGAACGGGAACTGATCAATTTCCACGGAATAATCACGTAATGATTAACAGACCGTTGCAGGAGGCCGCCCAGATTGGTTAACTTTAGAAGGAATAAATTCTATCATCAACGTCGTGTTGAGAAGAAAACCGCACAAAAATTGGCTTGAAAATGGGTTGAAAATTGGCACTTATTTTTGACACTTATTAATCGATTATTTACACAAAATTTGTTCAGATAGGTCCTCATTTGTTTGGTTAAGATAATTCCCCAAGGGCATACAGTACAGTACTTAAAAGATATGCCGTTTCAACTCACTCTACTTTGCTTTACTTCATCTCCTTAATGGCATCAATTACCATGCAGGACACCGATAGATGCGACAAAACAGGAAACCAAGGCGCACAATAGACTCAATTGATACCAAAAGAAATTTACAAAACAATATAGTGATATGAAAAACCACCATAGACCCACGGTCAGATTATTCCTCCAGAAGACATGGGTTCAACTCCTTAGTGCTGAGGGCGGTGCTCCATCAGAGATGTACTAAGCGTTTATCAGCGTATGTTCAGTGCCCCGAGTCATTAGCGAAAGTAAAGCCGATAGGGAGTTCCACAAAGAGAAGATGTCGGGAGCAGACAGGACTTGTCAAAACACTCCGACTTTAGTACATAATATTTCATTAACACTCGTCTCTTCCGCTCCCATAATGGAAAAAGTCTGTCGTTGCTTTTGGTTTTGGAGCCGAAACCATCTCTATCAACCCTTGACAGAATGAAATAGGCGTTTTTCCGATGAATAAAGGCAAAAGCCCTCTTTCACCTTTACCTTTTTCCAAGACATGTTTTCTTTGCACTGAATAGGCTGTCATTTGCATTTCTCAAGCGGCTGACATCGGTGCTCTTGACTAGCCTGAGTGGGGGTCCGTTCGAAAAGAAAATTTGATTCCGTTCCTTGTTTGCGCCGGTCCGTAAGTAGTGGGCTGAGAATCTCGCCTTGGTTGCCTAAGCTACCGTCGAAGTCAATTTATTCGCATGCAAAATGAGTCGTCGCGTGGCGGTGAGGACTTATATAATCCCAACATGCCATTAATGTCGTCGAAGAGCTTTTTGTGAGGAGGACACGTTCGCACCCGAATGTGGAGAGACTACGCGGCAGATCGAGGCGCTATGTTTTGAGGCGATATTCAATAATAATTCCGTGTGTTCACTCTCCGTTCTGGAACGCGTTCGGACCGACGGCGGATCGAGGGTTCTTCGGGACGCGGTTTCACTTGCGCGGCTAAATGGAATTGTCGTGACTTGGTGACAGATGGTTTTGTTTGTTTGCACTCCTACAGCACAGCGCCTCGAAGTCGCCGGTCCGATCGGTACCTTGACCATCTCTGGGGCAGCTTTGCGCAATTACTGCTGGACACTTAGCAGCTGCCCTACCGTACCTCTGCCCACATTCTTGACCCTCGTGGGCTATTACATATAGGCGATCGCGACCCCCGCGAATAAGTGTCACCACATAAGCGTCGATTAATTAGTTAGTTGACACCAACACGATAATCGGCCTCGCGTGTCAGCCAGAGTATCCGGGCCCTCCCAACATTTATTCCCAAAGGGGTAATCTTCTAACGTCGACTAGTTAGTTCGCTTTTCCGAGTGGAAAGAGAAGCAGATTCGATTTCACGCGCTCTATATTTTCATTCCTCTATCAGCGGGAGTCGGTAAACAATAGTGCTGTGTTGTATCCCATGGCAACGGCTCGTGAATTCGCCATTCATTAGACTGCTTTCACCATAAGCTCATATCTATCATTTAGATTTCGACTGGTTCCAGGATGGCGGACAAGGCTGAGCGGATTCTGAAAGGCTTCAAACTGTAAGTGGGCGACTGTACTCGAGGAACGTGGCCTCTTTAGGAACTGGATGAATCTGCGAGACGGCGAGAACGGAAAGGTGTACTGGCAGAGCACCGAAGATCTCTCGAAGCCGGATGTGGAGCACGAGAGTAAGTGGTGACTCATCACTAATGGCCTCCCAGATGTCGTGCGTTCAGCAAGGGTGCCCAAGTCGATCCTGAAGTGTCGTTCGGTGTCTCGAGAGATCAACTTCACTTCCGGCGAACAAATTGAAAAATTCCGTCTCGAGCAAAGAGTCTTCCTCAAGGAGAACGTCATCGAAGGTGCACATTGATTGCAGACGAGGCATGTAAAGGCGCTTCCAGAATGGTTTTTCGACTTTGGCTTCGTGATCCCCAACTCGACAAACACATGGCAGAGCACGATCGAGGCGGCCCCCGAGGCCCAAATGCTACCGGCGTCGCTGCTCAGGTACGTGAACCCGGCGACTTAGTGCTCTTGCTCATCAGTCGCCTGTTCAGTGGGAATGTGGTGATCGAGACGAGCTTCTACGACGACGATCTGTTGGTGAGCACGTCCCGAGTCCGTCTCTTTTACGTGTGATCTCAAAGCCGCTGCTCCGCAATCTCATTGTCGGGCCCCTTTGCCGATAATAAACGCGTTTCTCCTTTCTGCAGACACCCCCTGTGAAGCAGTGTGAAATGTTGTTTTGACGTTCCGGGATAAATACTTAATTGCGGAGAGAGTTCGCCTAAGCGCGGCTTCCTCTCCTCACAGTCCTGTGCCGTGCGATGGTCCCTGTTCAATTAACACAGGCAGATTAGATGGGCGATTATGGAAAACGGATGTTTTGCCGCCGCGCCTCTAATTGCCGTCGGATTCCGCTGTGGCCGAAGAAGGCGGGAGGCTCCAGGAAATAAGTTGCGTCCGGAACGACGGAGAGCGGCGCTGGCGGTGGCGGCCGTACCCCGAACCCATGTCCCGCAGCGATTGTGTCGCACGACAGAAGGGCATTTCGGGACGGGTGATTCATCGGTGGCGATGCGAGCTTGCTTGCGCGCGCACAGCACGAGGGACTTGCGACGCGACGTCCCCAGAAAGTGATGGTGACGAAGCACGGCGATCTGGACCGACATGGGAGGAGCAGGCATCCTGACGTCCATACACTTCGTGATTCCCTGGTCTCCATCAACACGGTGACTCAGCGAGTCGCCCGTGGTTTCAACTTGCGTGCTGCTCAGTGCTGCCGCGGGTACGCGACTTCATTGCAGTCGATTGTTTTTCAGAATGTGGCGGTCACAAATCGGCGTTAAGGCTCCTCAACTCCAAGACGACGACGACTGGGAGACCGATCCCGATTTCGTTGTAAGTCCACTGCGACAGTCCCATTGATGTTCTAGACCTTCTTCAGAACGACATCAGCGAGAAAGAAAGCCGATGGGGAGCAAAAACGGTCGATGGCTCTGGGCACCAGGAGTCGCTCAACATGAACGACTTCCGGAAAGACGTCCTCCAGTCTCATGCGCAGATTACGGCCAAGAAGATCGAAGAACAGCCGAAAGCCAGCGAAGGCTACGGCGGGAAGTTCGGAGTGCAGAAGGACCGTATGGATAAGGTTATGTCGGTGGGGTGACTCCATGTAACGAGTCGGTTCAGTGTGCCGAAGGTTGGCAGTACGAAGGAAAAGTGGAAGGGCACGCTTCCCAGAAGGACTACTCGAAGGGTTTTGGAGGTAAATACGGAGTAGATACCGACCGTAAGGACAAAAGCGCTCTCGGATGGGATGAGAAGGTGGAGTTGGCAAAGCACGACAGCCAGAAAGGTATGAGAAGTTTGTGCTCGGATAATCTTCAACGCGCTATTTAGACACTGCCATGGGGTACGGAGGCAAATTCGGAGTACAAAAGGACAGACAGGACAAGTCTGCCGCTGGCTGGGAAGAGAAAGTGGAACTGTCGAAGCACGAAAGTCAGAAAGGTAATCGCATGATTCTGAGAACGTTCAGCACAAGACTTAAAACTAAATAATCGGATATAGACTACAAAATCGGCTTCGGAGGGAAGTTCGGTCTTGAAACAGACAGACAAGACAAGTGCGCCGCCGGATGGGACTATTCTGGAAAAGTCGCGCTTCACCCGTCTCAAAAAGGCAACTGGTGTGCGCATGGGTTGAGTCTAAAGCATGGGTACTGCGAACAAACAGAGCATGATATAAGACCTGAAGTGACAAAAGACTGATCCTTTAAAACTGACGAGAATTCCTCAGATAACAATAGTATTGTGTATAATTCTACATTACCCATGCGATCCTTGAATACTGACCCAAAATAAGTACTAACTCGCCCATACTAAACAATGGCTTCCCCTGCACTTACATCTCACTAAGGTGCACGCTAGAAACACTCCGTTTTGCATCACTACGAACATTTGCACAGATTACAAACACGGATTTGGTGGAGAGTTTGGATTGGAAAAGGACCGCCAGGATAAGACGGCAGTTGGCTTCGAGTATCACCAACAGTTGGCCAAGCACGAGAGCCAGAAAGGTTTGTTCTGAGCGACACGATCACCTGCTTCTGTGCACTGCACCTTACACTTATGTCCGTTGCATCTCAGAATCCTATGTGATACTGTTTTTCACACCCCTTTAGTCTTACACTGTAGTTGGAAAGTCCCATGTCCATCTTCTCAGTATTCCCTAATCTTTCCTAAGTCAAGTAGTCCCGAAAAGAGGGTTTTAAAAAATACTTTTACAGATTATGCTGCCGGATTTGGAGGAAAGCACGGAGTACAAAAGGACCGTCAGGATGCTGCGGCGGTCGGCTACGACTACCACGCAGACCTATCTTCTCATGAGAGTCAGTCAGGTGGGCAATGACTTACTCCACTTGAAATCACTGAACAAATTTGTAGATTACAAAAAAGGTTTCGGTGGGAAATATGGCGTCCAGACGGACCGTCAGGATAAGGCCGCCGTCGGATGGGACGACCACGAAAAACTTCAGCAGCACGAAAGCCAAACCGACTATAAACAGGGTTTCGGAGGAAAATTCGGTGTACAAACGGACCGGCAGGATAAGAACGCAGTGGGGTGGGATGACCACGAAAAACTCAAGCAGCACGAAAGCCAAACCGACTACAAACAAGGCTTCGGGGGCAAATTCGGGGTACAGAAGGACCGACAGGACAAGAGTGCCGTAGGCTATGAGTATCAACAGGGACTGCAGCAACACGAAAGTCAAACTGGTATGTCCCTAGGGAATGATCTCGGCCTAAGCCATAAGTTATAGATGGCAAGAAGGGCTTCGGCGGCAAATTCGGAGTTCAGTCGGACCGGAAAGATGCCAGCGCTGTTGGTTACGAGCACCAGGCTAATCTGGCGAAGCATGAAAGTCAGACGGACTACGCTAAAGGTATCTGTTATGCATTGAATATGTGCCTTCAATAACCCATCTAAGGATTTGGGGGCAAGCACGGTGTTCAGAACGACAGACAGGACAAGAATGCTTTTGGCTACGATGAACCAGAACGTGCCTCTGCGAACAAGGCGTCGCCCGCTGTTGTCCCGGAGAAAGGGAAGGCGTCGAGCTTGCGAGCGAAGTTCGAGCAGCTCACCGCTTCAAATGTAACTGAACAGAAAGGGACAGTTCAACATCTCTCTCTCTTCAGGACAACGACCGAGTGCAACAGGAGCGTGAACGGCGCAAGAAGGAGGATGCGGAGCTGCGCGCTCGTCAGGCAGCTGAGGAGGAGGAACGACAGAAGAAAATTGCTGATGAGTGGAAACGACGGGAGGAACTGGAGCGCTCTGTAAGTGTGTGTCGTTCAAAGGTCGATATCCATGGGTTCCTACAGATGACTGCGGAAGAAATCGAGCAGCAGATACAGGAGCACGATCAGATGCACCACACCGGAGGTAAGTAACTATCCGTTGCAAGGTGACAATCTTTCCTTCTTTCAGGTGCTCCTAAGCGTACTTCTAAGACGCCACCGGGTGCTGTCGCCATCATGCCCTCCATGAAGACACCAGTGGAGCCGGAACCTATTCCAGAACCGGTGACAAACGGAGTGCAGTACGAAGAACCTCCCGTGGATGTGCCAGCCCCCGTTAAGCTACCTGAATTTGTCCCTCCTGTCCTGACCCCCACAATTGCTGCTCCTGTCCCAGCAGCCCCAGTTCCAGCTCCGGTTCAACAGCCGACGCCTCAATTACCACAATATGAGCTGCCTCCTGAAGAAGTTCCACAGGCGCCCTCTGCCCCACAACCCAAACTGCCCAACACTCAGCAAGCGATCAGCGCCATGCTCAAGCGGCTTCCGTCGTCCGACGAAGAGGAGGATGAGCAAGACTGGGGAGACGACGTGACTCCCGCTCATCCGGTGGTAACGGCTCCCGCTCCGGCGACTGCTCCCGCTTCGCATAGCACCATTGAGAAGCAGCAAGAACTCGGAATCGGACATCAGTATGACGACACTCCGGCTGTGCAGGCTCCTGTCCCGACTCCGGCTCCAACCGCGTTGCCTCAGTATGAAGAACCACCTTACGAGGTATGTGCCCATGCGAAATGAAGAATTAGATAAGACGCATGTTTATAGGAGATCCCTCCCCAGGCTGCAGTAGCGCAGGCTCATGCACAGGCTCAGGCACAAGCTGCGCCCTCAAACGGGTCTCTGTCGGCAATCGCGCTCTACGACTATGAGAAGCAGGACGACGACGAAATCACCTTCGAGTATAACGACATCATCACCGACATCGAACAGATCGACGCCGGATGGTGGAGGGGGCGTTGCAAGGACCAATATGGCCTTTTCCCAGCCAACTACGTGCAGCTGCAGTAGAAAGTGCTTTCCAAGAAGAGACCTATTTATTTTGTAAATACCCGCTGTTGCACTTCACACCGCCTTAATGATCGATCACTTCTTGAATGCCTTAATTAATGCGTCTACATTATTTAAAAGTCTGTGTGTGCCTAAAATAAAAGTGTGTCCAATGTCATACACAAGGGCCTCGTTGTCCAAACAGTAGTTGTCGTTTACTAAAGACCGGTGAGTTTTATTTATTGTCCATATTTACTGCAGCATACAAATTTGTGTGTCGCAGTTCCGAAAAGTGAACCAATTGTAGCCAACTTTTCATGCATGAGGACACGATTCAATCGCACACGCCATTTACCTATCGCGTCAATATGTCTGTCTTCTTAAGGCTTTCAAATGGTGTTCATTTGCTTGTTTCATGGACATCGTCTTTCCGCAGCTTCAAGTCCCTTCCTCGTCGCACAGAGAAGACGCAGTCCTTCGATGAACTGGTCCTGCAACGGTTTCCCTGTGCCGTAACAGACAATTTGTTAGAAAGTCCGGAGTGTGGCGACTCCGACTCCGTTGCTCTGTGCACGGGAGATTTGGATGGCTGACGGCTTGTTTTCTTTTTTTTGTGTCTTTTGTAGTGGTAAACTGCTTGCTGCCAGTTGGTGTGCAGCATGGATTTAGTCGCTTTTTGTTTAAGTTACTCGCTATATAATGTCGCATTTCAGGGACAAACCACGATGGTTTTAGCCCGAGTCCCGTTTTCGGTGGCTGGCGCCGTTCTCAGAAGAGGAACTTTAGCAAGCCGGTCGCTTGGAGCTGTTAGATACAAGTGGTTGTCCGGTAAGGACGCTGCAGGCCCCAATGTCCCCGTTGGTGGACGTATGGGAGCTCCTGAAAACCCGGAACTTCACACATACGATGGACACTACAACGGATCTGTCGAAAAAGGTGACAAGCCTTTGCCGGAGTAAGTTGGTTGCTTGCAGTTTTTAATAAAGATGTGTTTTCAGCTACCTTTATCGAACCCCTACTGCTGGCGACACGTACATCGATCGAACGATTACCAAATTAATCAGTGCTGTGCTTTGGTTCTGGTTCTCGTACCACATGTACTACCATTCTGGCCACCTCTTTGTATGTATCTTTATTTTATTGGAATGGTTCTAATTAATGTCGTGTTTTAGGGTCATTGGTACATGCCCTATTTGCATGAGTTTACTGATGAGGAGCTCGGAATTCCACCAGACAGCGCTCCCGATCCGGAATACTGGGGAAACCACGGCAAGCCTTATGGAACGTATCGCTAGATGGCATAAGCTTCAGGATTAAGATGATTGTTCATGATGTCTAGTGATTAATAGATGAATCTTCTTCCTTATTTTCTCAACAGTAACTTCTCATCAGTAACTTCTTCTTTATTTTCTCAACAGTAAAAAAACAATAACAGACAACAATTTGAAATACGAAACACACTCACAACATGAAACGACGACGGCTGGTCTCCATTTCGTGTCTCTGAAATGATGTGTTTAGAAAGGCAGCAATAGCGGTATTTCCTACCTTGAAGACCCATTCAAATTCACCGCATCGCGAATCGAACGTTCCTTTCTGCAACCACTTCAAGCGCAACGTAAACCGAGGTCCAAGTTCATGCAAAGCTGCCTTATCTCCGTTCTTTTTGAACTCATATCTGAAAAAAGCAGTGAAGTCGTACACTTTTTTTTATTTCCTCACCTATGATGTCGGAAAAATATATAATCTCGCTGATTATGGAACGTCACAACACGGCGGCCCGTAAAATTGGGGTCGTGGGGGAAGAGGCACGAGAGCATCCGAGATACGCTGTGTCCGAGGCGAGTGTTGAAGTTGTTCATGATGACTTCGGGGAAGTGACTGGTGGATTCGCCAACGCCCTAACAAAACAAAGGTATGCAGAGAAGCCAATGAGTCGGATGGGAAATAGTGAAGCATGCCCAACTCCTAAGAGATGAACAGGCTTCGCTTATCATAGACACGTCTATTAGTCTAGCGGGGCACACCAGACAGTTGGACAAGATAGTCTCGCAGGCCCCGATCGGATCTTCTATCCTGCTCATTTGTTGGCTTCTGTGTATTAAATTGGCATACCTTGATGTCCTTGGTGAATTCCAAACTGTTGATTTTAAAGTACGCTGTTGGTCCTTCGGGCAAATGAGTTATCACGATGCCATCTATCAAAACAAATATTGATTTCTGACGCAGAAGTTTAAGACAAACTTGGCATTTTCCTCTCCTCGTGCACGACAATAACATCAGTGTACCCTCGCTCTGTGGCCTGCTTGATAATCTTCTTGAGGGGGACACCTTTGCGGGTGAAGACTTCAGCGTCAGGGATGCACTTCTTCATTTCGAAGCAAAATTTAAACGTGTTCTGAAAGCATGCGGGTGGGAACAATAATCGGTGAGCTCGAGGAGACTTACAGCACGAGCGTAGGGAGACATTGTTAGCAAGACCTTCGGCTTTGTCTCTCGATTAAAATACGAAGCCATCTCATCGTGTTGTTCATCATGTTCCACTTCTTCGTCGTTTTCGTCAACTGTAGTTATTTCGTATTCTCGCGTGCTTTCAAGAGTTTTCGGCTGTTCTTTTGGAGGAGCCTCCTCTCCGAGCTTCTTGCGAAGCTTCTTCCGAGCATCCTGACGCTCACGTTTATCCTTAAAACATACGGAACATATAAATGCGTACAATCTTAGCGCAGCATACCGCTTTCTTTTGAAGTTTAATGTTACGTCCGCGATTCGCCTTTCCTGGCAGCAACTTCAGCTTCTTGTACTTCTTAGACGAGTTTCCTTCACCAGCGTCGGCGGTGTTCATCTCAGTGTCGCTTCCGCTCATGATGGATGGTGGACCCTGTAATAGAGCAACGACTATGCAAATTAAAAAAGACTTCAAACACAGCAGACAGCAAACAATGCGGGAGTAAGGCTCGTCTTCGGGATATTCCAAAGAGCATGTGTATAGGTGTGTTCACCTGGTGGCTCAGGACATTCGTGTCAAGACCTCATCGTGAGGATGCAACATCGAAAGACACTGCGGATTTCGAAGAATACAATGCGACATGGAAGATAGATAATTTGCACCCGGTCATACAACATAGCAACCACAACATGTTAAGATTAACATGATAATGGACCACGGATAAATGAAGAAATGACGTATGGAAAAAGCATCATTATTTTTCAGATGCATCACCTAGGATAAAGGATATGATCTGTAATAGGACGTCCGGAAATCATTTGGATTACACTGTACATGAACTGTGATACAGCCAGTTAACAGGCGAAAGAGCATTTCACACATCCCTCCATGTTTACTAAGGGTTAGAAGGATTTTGTCACTCAAAGAAGGATTAGCCAAATGTGTACAGTCCGTAAAATATGAGGGGACTCCATGAAATCAAAGGACCATATGCCTTCTTCGCACAGAAGACGCCCTGAGTCCACAAAACCAGAATGTGTTTTCGAATTGTATGACTGTCTCCAGCCTCCCCGATCATCGCTCTCTCTGCGTCAGTGAATCGAGCACCATGCGACAAGAGTTGTTCTCGTGAGCAGAGATTATCAAGTCCGAGTATCACATCATCGGCTCGTTGATCGTTCCGCGTTGGCTACCATGGCCCATACAGGTAAAGTATACTCAAGTGGTAACTGAAATTATAAAGCGCCACTTGCTTCTAAATTACAATAAAAATGTGCTATTTTAAGCTGATTCGACTTGTTTGAACATCGTCGAAGACCCCCAGCCAAACTGCTCATCCGTACTTTGTGCAGTTTGCTCCGATGACCGTGACATTGGACTTCATTATGGCATTCCCAGTTGTAATTTCTTTCCAGTTCCTTACTATAGAGGTTAATGCGGAAAATTTAGGTTTCGGCTGTAAAGCGTTCTTCCGACGGACTGTGAGGGATGGAAAGAGTTATACCTGTGCGAAATATGGCAATTGTGTGGTTGACAAAAGTAAGTCAGAGGGGATGTGAAAATTTTTAACCGAGAACGCGATTAAGAGTGTCGAAATCAGTGTCGAGCGTGTCGCTATAAGATGTGCATAAGCAAAGGAATGCTACTCACAGGTATTACATCATTCTCAAAGGTACCTGTTTTTCTATTTATGTTTTCTAGAAGTCAGAGAGGACAGGAAACCTGAGAAGCCTAGACGAATCCGGGGCCCCCGAAAAAGCGATTGTGAGGTGCAAAAGCCACCCAGCAGCACGATCAGCGTCTTTCCGCAACTGACCACCTCTCCCGGAGTGCCAGATTTTATCAATTTTCTGATCAACGTGGATCAGTCACTTGAACATCTCTATGATCCGGCCTATGAGCACATGACCGCCGCAGACGTGGAAAAGTTGAACGACACCTACGGCAGACATCTGTCCCTAGAAGAAGGGCTTCGGAGGCCTGACCTAGTCTGCCCCAGAACCAAGTTCCGATGGGACTGTGAGCGTGTCTTCAGCACGTACGATGTCACTTTTATGTGGTACCGAGGGTTCGTGGCACTAGTCGACTGGGTGAACGGCTTCCCTCAGTTCCGTCAGCTGGGCCTGGAAGACAAGGTAGGCGTTTAAAGCTCATGTCAAACGAGGCATAAACGAGTTCTTTCAGGCACGTCTGTTCCGAATCAACTTCTTGTCAACTTCTTTCATCTTTTTCGTGCAGTATTCAACGATTGAACGCGGGTGCGCAGTGGGAAATGGCTCTTACATTCCCTACGACCCGGAGGAACTCCGTCAAAACGGATTGTGGTAGAATCTTCGCATCATTGTTTGTTCATCAATTTACTTTAGTGGCGATCAGCTAGTCAACAATGTGCTTCACCGCTACAAAGCGGAGATATTCTCTCCTCTTGTCAACTTGGACATCGATCACCGTGAACTAGGCGTTCTAAAGGCGATTCTTTTCTTCAATGGCGACGTCACGTTGTCCGCGGAGGCCCAGCAGGCTTGTCAGTCCGTCTTTTCCAGCACCATAGAAGCCTGGTTTGAGTACCAGAAGCTAAGGTTCCCTGCGATGTCCACTATGGAGCTCGTCAAACGACAGTCGCAGATTCTTCTTGTAATACCGAAAATAATGGTTTGCCAGGTCTTCTTTCTTGATTTCATCGCTCGCTTTAAGCATGTCTGGCAGTCGGAACATGACATATACCTCATGTACAGCGTCTTTCATGGTTTGAATCTCGATGGAATACCGATGGACCTTATCAGCAGCAGAGGGCTTAAAATGGTCGTGAAAGAGAAATAGCCTGTAGTGGATGGTTCTGCTCGACAACGGATATGTGTACATGTGGATCGGAATGTTGTTTATTGCAGTAATGAATATTGCACAAGATAAAGAGGTTCTTTGTATTTACAAGTTCTCGTAAGCTGAAAGACGCACAGTCTCGGCTTCCTCGGCTTCGTCCGTGTTTAAAGCTATGATTGCACCGGCGAGGTACATCACCGAAAGCATAAAGGAGAAAAACTGAAGCACTTTCAATTACTGCTATTTTGCACAAAGTAGAGGACGTACCGTTGCTGGCCCGTATGGTGTTCCGTGCTCTGCGCTCAAGGCGAGACCCCAGTTCAGGATCATTCCCACGAAATTGCAAGTGCTGAGACAAAGGGACACGGAATACTCCTAAAATACCAATGAACTCTTCAAACTATGACGCTGTCAGCTTACGAGGTTCCTCCAGGTGACAATCTCTTCGTTACCCCCAGCAAGGTAGACGAAGAGGCCACAGCGAGCGAAATTCTCCTCGAGGTTTCCAATAGTCACGCCTAGCGCAAGAGACGCAAATATGAGTGAGCTAAGCGCGATGAAGACACTAGCACCAACTCCGTTGAGGGGCACTGCCGAAGACAGGCAGAGCAGAAGGGTCAGGGAGAGAAGCTGAATTCTCCCGATGAGATTCTTCGGACATTTAATAAGCTTACCATCGATGCTATCCGGATAAACATTGGGTGCCGCAAAGCTGAAGTCATTGAGATCGAATCCTAAAAACGGTATTTGTGCAAGGATGCGTGATAGCTCTGGTATGGGATGAACCGAATTCGCGGAGAAAAAACTAATAAGGAAACACGATGGTGGATTGTTTTGAAACATTTATTTTACATAAATATTCTCACATAAATAGCAGATTCTGGTTTATGGTGCACCGTAAGAAGTTTTGTTTAAGGCCGCCTCATGTACTGATGTTTCTAAAAGAGCAGGTAATGACAGGGTTATAGACCGGGGAAGAGGCCCCTACCGTACAGACGTGTGAGACTGATGTGAATTCGCAGAAAGAGGGCAAAGTCAAAGGCGTAGAGGATGAAGTTTGTCATGCAAAAGAACTGAAAGCTGATCAGAAGCGGGAATCGAGGGTGGAACTTACTCCAGCAATAGAGAATGCAGTGGTCGATCCGTATTCACTTCCATTCACGCATAGCCACATGCAGATGAAGAAAAGAATCGAGAAGAGTAGCGAAAGGAAGCACTCCTAGAACCGATGTCCAGCATTGTGCAGGAACGGGAAACTGACCACGAGGGGCCATGTGAGGAGTCTTTTAGGGACGATGAGGTCCTCGATTTCGAGCGCGAAGAAAGCGACGATGATCAGCTCGAAGATGAGGGAGAACAGAGCGACGAACCAGATGAATTCCGTGCCTGCAGGCTGGTACTGTGCTAGGCCGAGCGAAAGCATGCATAGCAGAGTGACCACCTAAATTCTGGACAGTGGAAAAGGCAGACGGAGACAGTTACCGGCGTGATGATCTTGAGCACATTGGGCAGATTATTGAATCGTTCGAAAATCATTTTGCGCGCCTACATTCACTGCTAATTAGCAGAGGCACGTAGCAGCCGACAAAAGCGTAAACAGTTTTTCCCTTTTGACGCAGCACGACAGGAGGGCCGCACTGGAAAGCAAGACGGCCACTTCGCTAACCAGCAGTTTCGCCATCACTGTGCACGATAAGATAACACGGCGTCCACTTGGAAACCTTTTGACAAAGGACAAAGGAGAACTTTGCCGGAGGAAGTTTATGATAGTGAAGACATCTGACATTGAAAACTTCTCAAACAGAACTGAATCCATGCCTATCTGATCCTCAATTTACGAACGCGTTTGATCTCTGCAGCCAATGTCCTAAGCCAAAATGGCAACAAACTTCTTCGTACTTCTTGATCTGCTTGACTAATGATCTAAAATGCTAATCAAGGACTTATTTGCCTTGAAATAAAGCTTGGCTGTGAAAGTGTGTGGAATGGAAAACATGTGCGTGGAATTATGGTTTACGAAGAAGCGGCGTTGGAGCTGCCAGAGGACGTTACCTCAACGGCAAAAGGACATAACACACAACATAGTGGTTCATTAACCCCATTGACCGTGCACTTGATTGGGGCTTACCAACTGTAATACATGAATTCCAGCGGTAATACACATAAAAATGCGCTTTTTACGCTAGATATGTACTGGTACAAACGTTGCCAATGTGTTTCTTATTATGCTAGAAACTGATATCATCCTAGTTGAACTAATAGGAGGGCTTATTCCCTCTTCTAATGAACTGCAAATATACACCGATGGATGCTGTAATAACAAGATAAATGTTTAGGTCACTTCATATTTTCCACTTTCACCTTGTCAAGGCTAGCACGTAATCCCACTCCTTGTGTAATCCCACTGACCCCATAGGTCTCAAATGTTGCAGAAACAGAGAAGTGCGTCCGTTCCAAGCCAGTGAACCGTCGGAGAGGTCAATCCACCGTCTCAGTCCTTCCATTGTCTTCAATTTTTGACGCATCGTGCTATACTTCTCCACTTCCGTTTTTGTGCAATCGATTTTGAAAGAATCTGCGTTAAAACTTCTCTTTCCACCACGCAGAAATCCGCTCTTTGTGCGGCCGGTGAAGAAGATCCGACCACAATCGAGACTGTGCGCATCCTGGGGAGATCGTGCAGGTGGTCATCCGCTATCGGTTTCATCCCGACGTCGAAAACTCCGCCCGGCCATCCTCTGACCATCCCATCGTCGCCAAAGGGCATTTTGGCATCCTGCGGTTTTTGATTGATATTCGCGGGTCAGTTATCGTCAGGGTCTTCGGTGCTTTGACCGTCGTCACTTTCGTCGCGCGGATCGCTTTCCCTGGAAGCGTCTCGTTTTCTTCCGCGCATATCAACCCGTGGAGAAAATGTCGTTCGGGATGACCATTGCCTTTCACTCCGCAATTTACCGTTTGTGCTGTTGAAATGGGGGTCAGAAACCGGTTCCTACTCGCAACTGTCACTTTATACTTGTCAGTTCGATTCCGAGCTTTCCGTCTTATTCCTGAAAGGGGTTGAAGGTGGCCAGGACTGTTTAGACTACGTGAAGTGCGTTGAACCCGTAGCAGTAGCCAGTGTTCTCGTGCAAAGTGTCGGAGCCTCTCGATGGAGTCTTATCCGTAAAGCAATTCAAGTTTAAGTGCCCTTATTCTTGGCGCCGTGTCAGGTCGATCCATTTCGCGCAATGTTTCCATTCTCGACATTCTGGATTTATCAATGCACGACGTTTAACAAGTGTTCGTCTCATCGAAACCTGACTGACCACCACTCGCTCGCGCGTCAAGAGCGTCTCTGAGTCGGACAGTTCTTCCGCGTTTTCACTGACTCCTCGCCATGTATTGGAGACTGTTCCGATCACCCAAGAAGCCTTTTCAGAATCCGACATGAGACGGTCGTGGCAAGTCTCCCTTTTGCTGCTGCCGCTGTGTCTGTTCCCGGTGGCGACGTTTTCCCTCGTGGAAATGAGTGGATTCCATTGCATGATGAGGCACAGTATGCGTCTCAACAGGAGAATCCACGGCATCCCCAAGGAGGCTCCCCCTCCCTTCGATCTCCGTGTGTTCGACGGCAACGGTCATGAGACGGCCTTCTACGTTCCAGGGGAGACGTACACCAGTAACTGAGTGTCTCCAGACACCCGTGACCGTTTCCTTGCTTCCAGTACGTCTCGTCGGCTTCGTGCACTACCGCGGGCTCCTTCTGCAAGCGAGACTCTGCGACGGTAATGGATTTCTCATTGGCTCCCTCAAGGGAGGCCGCTTCATCGAGGACTCAAACTGGGAAAACTACGGTATTCGGCACCAGCAGTGTGACCCCAACGTACAACTAAACGACTCGGTCACTCACGCTGACGACAGTCGCAAGTTCCTCACACAGATGCGCTGGACCACCAGTGAAGACATCGGAAACGTTCAGTTTATGTGAGGTGTCTAATTGCCTCGCGAACTAGTTGACCGCGTTGCAGGCTGACCATCTGCGAGGAGAACGAAGTGTGCTGGGAACGGTGGCGCCCTCGCACTGGGCTTCTGCAGCCTCACTCGCGAAAGCACTCTGCTCAGCCGATAATCGAAGAGGTGTTCACGGACGAGAAGGCCGCGGTCAAGCTTGCCGGTATCAAGACCCTTTAATCGCAAATATCTTAACTAATAACCTAACCATTTCCTTTTCGCATCTAATCCACAGCACGGAAATCACCGCCTTTCACGACTTACCAAACCGCAATCCTCTAAATTCGCAATCACGAGAGTCCACAGCTGTCTGTACATAATTTGTCAATGTTAGACAATCCCTTTACTCGGGCCACAGATCACCTCAAAACCTGTCTATTTCGCCAACTGTGACGTCTCGTCCGCCAATGTGTGCTTCGCCACGCTCACACGCCGGCCTTTCATAGTTGTGCCATCATGTAGTTGAAAGAATAAAGTATTGTTGGTGAACAGAGTGCACATTGGCCGACACGATAGTCTCCACAAAACGTATCATAGAGTCACAGAAGATTCAGCTTCGTCACAATGTCTACTTTTCAGAGATGAAAAACAGTCTTGAGAAACGGCTGCATCAACGTTTTGGCTCGAACATTGCGCCACCTCCAAGACTGTTCCGGAACTCAGCACCAGTGATTTCCTCGAGTCTCGATGAACAGACCACTTCATCGTCGAGTCCAGCTACCGTAACTGAAACAGTAGCGACGTCGTACACCGAAAAAGAGTCGTTCCACTTCCGCACGATCGAAAAGGCGTTTACCAAGGAGCTCGGCACCATTGAGCACAAGGAGAGTCCATTTCGAGGAGCTGACGGCATCTTCTCCGCCAGCAAGGAAGCGACGGTGGCGGAGAAGCTGGCCGAAGAGACGCTGACAAAGGTGAAGGCGGCCCCTCGCGTCCAGCTTCACACGATGCGCAACACGGCCATCCACTTCCCTGCGGTCGATGCGACGGAGTTGAAGGCGGCGGACGTGGTTCGAGATAGTGGTAGCGACTCAGGCGGTAGGCTCCAGGTCCTACGTGCCCTAGTTAACACAACCTCTGACTTAGATATGTGCGCGGAAAACCCGTGTAGGAACAAGGGTCAGTGCTTCAGCGTGCCGTCGTCCAAGGAAGGCTTCCGCTGTGTGTGCAAAGGACCGTGGAGCGGTGCACTCTGTGACAGTAAAGTTTCCCCAGAAGTGCCATAACCGAAGTGCTGTGTGTTAAGTGGTTGACTTCTGCGGAAATCACCAGTGCCAGCACGGCACTTGCGTCAACGCTCCCGAAACGCCGGAGAAGTACAGGTGCCTCTGCGAGAAAAACTACGCGGGAAAGACGTGTACCAGTAAGCTTCTTCCATATTTTTATCCTTCCATCACAGCTTAATACAGAACCGTGTGGTAATATCTGCAAGCACAACGGAACGTGCTACGAGCATGTCGATGGAGATCTTCGGTGTGCGTGCCCTCCTGGTGCTGCTGGAAAATTCTGCGAAAAGAGTAAGAGTCTTCAGGCTGTAGAATTTCTAAAACCTCCTTAGATATAAACGAGTGCAACAAACTGAGATGCAAGAACGGAGCCAAATGTGTGGATCTGTGGAACGACTACAAGTGCATCTGTCCCGACGGCTGGATGGGAAAGAATTGCGACCGTAAAGCGCCTAGAGACTATGACTGCAGTGCAAAAGTGTTATTATAGGCCCTTGTCAAGATGTGTACAAGAGCTGCAAATTGTGGAGGCGACAGAACCAGTGCGAAGCGATGCGTCCGACAACGGACTTTTTCGACAAAAACTGCGCCGTTTCTTGCAGTCAGTGCAAACATCTCAAATCTACAGGTATGCAAAATGTATCACTGTTGTCAAGCATCGTAAACAATTAAGTATTAACCGACCGACCGCTGGCACCTGTCCTCCTTCCTCTGGCTTTCCTGTTGGGCGTGTGGAAAACAACAGTTAAAGGTAGCTCGTCTCTGCTTCGACATAGTTGCAGAACAAATTGAAAATTCAGGCAGCCGAAACGAGACCATAGATTTCCCTGTCGACTTTCCGTGCGGAAGTTACGAAGAGACCCTCTACGTTACGGTGACTGAGGTCATGATGTTCGGAACTCCAAGCATAAACTTCACGTGAGAGGTCTTTTCTTCTTCGAGAGCTAATGCCATATTGTAGATCTGTCGCCATGAATGTGGACGATCCTACGGACAAGCACGTCATGCACGGCTTCCTCACTATCCGCCAATATCCTGAGAACAGTCAGATCGCCGCTCTGACCACAGTCAGTAATATAGGTAACGACACAAAACTGCTAATATTACGATCGAATGCCTTATTTAGGACTGCAAATGATCGAAGAGGGAGCGATCACCAATGGGAACTCTATTATGCTCTTGCAGAAGCATCTGAAGGCGCTGCCCCAGATGGAGGGACAGATACCTGCTTGGGTGGGCGCCTCGAGAGTCCAGAGAGTTCACAAGTTACCTTTTCAGATGGAGAGAACCTTCTCGCGCAACGGAGCCAAACTGGTTCAGTCGATTAGCAAACGAATGCCGGACGGTCGGAACCGCCACTTGACAAAGCAGTACACGAAGATAGAAAGCATACGATACCTTTGAACCATATTTTATTCGTAGAATACTACGCAGACGCGCATTTTATATGTATATGGGTAAAATGGGCCTTGGAAAAGGCCTTTACAATGTTAAATGCCGAAAAGTTGCACCTAAATATGCACAGAACAGGGGATTTAATTATGCGTATTTACAGATTTGCTTTTGACGACTGTCGAAAATCTTTAAAGCACCGTGCACTCCTTCTCGGAAGGTCTATCATGCGGCCGAGGGTTTTGGGGTGGTCGTGGTGGTTGTTTTGTTGCGCCTCTTGCCGCTCATCAGACGCAGCATTGGGCAGTACCGCTCGAGAGACCTGGAACGGATCTCGCACAGAGGAGTTGCGCAGAAGAGACTTACTGGACTCCGGCCCCGACAGAACAGTCGCAAAGCTCGCCCGCTTCCTGCTTCCAGTCAAGCCTCTTCATGCACTTCTTCAGTGTGCTCGTGCTTTTCTTTTCCGTGAGAAGCGGCTGACACCTAAAGAACCCTACTTTCAGTGAGGGAGGGAGATCAGTACCCGGTGTGGTCAAAACAGAATCCGTTCTGGTTCTTTGTTAAGAAGCAGTCCTTGACACAGGCGCCAAACTCCAAAGCGGCGTCCACTACCTTTCGAATAGGGCGCACCATCGAGTTCCGCATGATGGACTCCTTCTGACTAGCAAATTTCTCTTCTCCAATACGGAACATTTTCAGGATGTCCTTTTTGGGTATCTGAGGGCCACTTGTATTTTTTACACAGCTAAAAGCATAGGAGTGTGTTGTGTCATTGCTTCAGGTGCTCAACAAACGTACGCATTCACGTGGGCCTCAAAACAGTCGACGAACTCCACAAAAAGGGACCTCTTCTTCTCGGCGCACAATTTCAGATCGTCAGGCCGCGTTGTTATCTAAACGTGCATATTTTGGCTTTTTTTTTTGCCACGCTGCTACTGTACCTCTCCGAATTTGTACCAGCACTGCTCTCCACAAGCGAGCACCTGGTCCTTGATCTCTTGAACGCATTTTCGTTCTTCCACACAAGAACATTGCCGCACGGTAATGCCGGGGATGTTCGTTTCGAAAAGAGCCGAGAAACCCTCTTGAGCTGCCTGAATAAACCCATTGATGATCAGCTGGAACGAAAGGAGGCAAAGGAACCTTTTCAACTGGAACAGAATCGACAGCCGGAGCGGAGACACTCAGCGCATTATGGACGCTTACTGTTAGTAATATGAGAGTGAGAGGTAGTTTCATCCTGCAAAGCGATTACAGATCTACTAGTGTGTAAGGAAAACGAGAGTACGGACAAAGGAAGGATAAGGGGTATCTCGTACTAACTACTCCAGAACATCGCGACACATTACAAAACTGAAAGTTCGTGAAATCAGAAACGGGTTGTGCAAATGGTACGGAGATACCGGGCAGTCAAAAGGGGCGCAGAGATCACCACTGCGTCAAGCTTAACCCCGGCTTGTTCTTTTATCACAGACTCGATCGCAGACATAAACCAGGTGAACCCGTTTGCCATGATTCGGCGGTTGAGAACACCCTAAGTGCGCCGGGGTCACCGCACCGCAATCGGCGAAAGGAACAGGTTGTTAAGGGCGGCTCGGAGACACCCTTTAAGCCTGACGAAACCGAGAGGGAGTCTACGCTTGTTCAACGCACTTTGAACACTCAGAACCTGTTGTTTATTTTGAAAGTTGCAAAAACGCGGAGAAGCCCACAAAGAGGCGTAGAGCAGGCACAGAGCACGAACATCCAAGTCAGAAAAAGAACCTCTTCCTAGATTGGCTCCAGGGTGAGCTGTTGGGCCCTTGTGCCAGACGTAGCAAACAGGTTGACCCGCGCCAAACATACGTACACAAAACTGCGCAAGACCGATGTTCCGATGGAGATGCAGCAGAGGGCGCGGGAGGAAAGAAGAAATCGAAAGTGAAGCGAATCGAATGAGAAATGAGAGTAGCAGGTTGTTTTCGCTACTCACCGATTTGTTTCGTAGTTTGTAGCGCGAGTCGGAGGAATTCCGATCGTTTAGAGACTTCACGGAACGACTTGTGGGCAATTCGGGGAAACTGCCGGACATGTCGCGAAGGATCGCGAAGGAAAGTCCCTTGCTTCGTCTTAATCAACGATGCTTCGTACAGTTGATCTTAGATTTCAACCTTTAATCATGCGCGATCGAGTCGAAGAGGCCATACGACGACCGCGTTATATCAAAGAACATGTACCAAGGTAAATGATTTCGTGCGACCTCTGATCAACGCAGACTCTAAACACAACATGATTCCACTTTACACTGACTCCTGCGTAAATATGGTGTCTTCTGGAGCTTGTGAAACGAGCAATAAAGAAAAAGACAACAACCACCTGCAACCTTAGCTCCCAGGATCTTCCAGTGCGCGGTTCCGTTCTTCGTTTAGAAGTAATCGCGTACTACTGTAGCTTGCAGTCATGTTAGGCTAGAGCAATAACTAGGTGCTTAGAGGATGTAATACTTGGTTTCGAGTGTTGAGAGCATTTGAAAAAGGTGTTGGAACGCTTTCAAACCCTCACACGTTCGTCGTCGTTGGCAGAAAAGTGAAATCCACAATCTCCCTTTCTCCCAACAGGCACATGTGAATCACTCTTCCTGAGGGCCGCATTTCCTTTCGTCCCCAGCACACTTAATACGGATAATTGTTCAGAAGGTCCACTTCATTTTTCGGCAAATTAGTGTGTTCATAACGTTTGCGACCCACTAAGCGTTATTTCTACCGAGAATACCGTATCAACAATGAGACTGGTCTGCAGAGTAGAATCAAAGTAGTAAAAAAATTAATCACTTTGATTCACAATTAAGGCGAATGTCATTCTCCATATGGATATCGTAGCATACTTATCATTCCTTCCCGTAAGTCAATAAAATCAAATCGACTTTCAACCGTCAAATTCTTTCGGTGAAACCGAGGTTAATGGTGTCCAACAACAGAGTGCGGTCGCTGTCTTGTGGATACTGTACTGTACTGTAGTCACAGTTAACACAAACGTGGAACTCACAAGTTTTTACTGTTATTGAGGGAGTTCACAAAATACGTTAAGCTCACCAGCTCATCAACGATAGGCGGACATATACGTGTACTGATAAAAGATATTGCACCTGGGGAATGAGCGTTATTTTCTCGAGTCTCTCGTTATTTTCTGTGGAATACCGCACGTACTCTCCTCAAAGATCCTA
This sequence comes from Steinernema khuongi, assembly GCA_016648015.1. Classification (NCBI taxonomy): domain Eukaryota; kingdom Metazoa; phylum Nematoda; class Chromadorea; order Rhabditida; family Steinernematidae; genus Steinernema; species Steinernema khuongi. Next base: position 189,548 of record JADLIF010003247.1, on the reverse strand, counting down.
TCTTTGCTTGTAGTGAACTTCGGAGGGCATGGTGAATTCGCTCTTCGCTCAAAAAGTCCGTTTCGTCCAGTTCCACGTTCGAGGAAACCGCCCTCGAGTCGCTGCGGTCTTCGAAACTGAGACGAGTGTAGGCAGACGTCATGGTCGCGAGTACCACCAGCACGTAGAGTAGAACAACGGAGACACCTCCGAAGAATGGAAGACGCATCTGAACTTAGGTGGAGAACACAGAGATCTGAATCATGGGAGGAAAGCGTCAATATATAGCTGGTCCCAATTACAGGCATTTGACGGAACGGGCGCGTTCAGGGCAAGATCGCCGCACTTTGCACGTAGGCACCTCACAGCGAATCGATAAGTACAGATCAAAATATACGAACTCGGTTCACTTTTTAGTCGCAACGACCAATCGGTGCTCACAGGACCAAGTGCTCATGGAGACGTTCAGGCGCCCTATGGAAAACAAGGAAGATCGAGTTCAGCAACTTCAGTGCATTACAAAGTGAACCGACCTTCTCGGAGACAGACATCTGATCACATTTCAACGTCGTTGAGCACTTAAAAACATGTTTTCACGCTATCCGTAGTTCCCGTTGTACTTCAGCAGGCAACAAACCATCGCTTTCTTTCTGAAGGGTAGAAAAATTTCTCTTACCGGCTACACAAACATCAACGAACTAAACCGATTGTGTGCTTGTTGTAGCCTAAGAATATGCACGATTATGACCGAATAAACCACTTTATTCTGGTAGTTTTGGAGTCGGAGCACTCACGTCAGATACTTTTTAAAAAGTTATCTATTCGGTAGTTATTATTCTGAGCGCTTTATATGCACAATCCTGTAAGTTTACTAAACAGTTTATGAAGATATTTATGGCTTAATAGGGTTGCATAGAAGCAAGCATAAGAATAATATGTAGGAGGAGCACCTTGTGAGTCACCTCATCTTTTGAAGGAGAAATGCTACGTTATAACGGACATACATTTCTTACATATATCAAATGATATATGTCCCCTACTCCTGACTTTTTCTTTCAAAAACCTTTTACGGTTCGGGGAAATAAACAAACCCTAATAGAATTGCCGATGGACAAAATATCCCGTTACGCCGTGCGCTAAAGAGCAACGGTTTCCGCAAATTGCTCCGATCAATTTTAGGTTTTATTCTCTGAAGAGGTATAATTTGCTGCCTTTCCTCGGACAAGTCCAAATCTTGGATCTGCCCATTAAAGCTAAAAGTTTTTTGTGGAACAGTTCGAGGTGCGCGGAATCTTTGCTTTCTTTCCAATTTGCTCCGATTTGGTGAGGTCAACTGAGTGAGTTATCGTCTTGTGAGAGACGAGCATCGTCGAGCTTTAAACTCGATTTGGAAGAGGTGTACACGAAGATGTGTGAGCGACCGCAGGAACTCCCGCAACGACTGACCTCCGCGTTGAACACTCTACACTGTGCGTGAGCAATAGTTATCGGAACATCAGTTCAGAAATCATGTGGGGTCATCTGCCATAGCCTTTTGTGTTGCGCGAAGTTCAGCAGTACGTTTATTGACGGCATCTCCGCCCTACTCTGACGACATATTTCAGAAGGCGCTCAGTCGCTCTCTAGTAAGATGACAAGAGTCGATCAGAAGGGGCTGATCGTTTCTTCGGACCAGGAGAAGTTTCTGGATGAGGCTCTCAAACTTGTCAAACAAGAAGCCTTCGAAATGAAGCGCTGTCTAGATAAGAACGAGCTCATGGATGCGTTAAAGCATGCTTCACAGATGCTATCTGAGCTTCGGACATCTACACTCCTTCCCAAATACTACTACAGACTCTGTGAGTGGCACGGCAGTGACCGTGAGATATCGGTCTTCTTGCAGACATCGACGTCACCAACGAGCTGCAGCACCTCGAAACGGCGCTCCTCGATGAGTTCGAGAAAGGACGCAGAGTCACTGACCTCTACGAGCTTGTGCAATACGCGGGCAATATTATCCCCAGACTGTATGTTGCACTGTTGTGTTTAGCACTATGTTCTCCATATAGGTATTTACTGATCACCGTTGGCGTCATCTACATCAAGAGAGGAGAAGCCTCGCGAAGGGATCTACTTAAAGATCTTGTGGAGATGTGCCGCGGCGTGCAGCATCCGCTGCGTGGCCTCTTCCTTCGTAACTATCTCCTCCAGACGACACGAAATTTGCTGCCCGATGCTCCTCTAACGTCCTTCGATGAGAGCGAGGGAAATGTTTGTGACTCCATCGAGTTCATCATGGCCAACTTCGCCGAGATGAACAAGCTATGGGTTCGTATGCAACATCAGGTACATTTTTTCGAAAAGAAGCTCAACTTTAAGATCCCTGTAGGGTCCAAGCAGAGAGAAGGAGAAGCGGGAGAGAGAACGAATGGAACTAAGGATCCTCGTTGGCACTAATCTTGTCCGTCTGAGTCAACTACAGAATGTCGACGTCGACTTGTACCGCAAGACGATCCTTCCTGGCATACTGGAACAGTCCGTGTCCTGCAAGGATCCAATTTCCCAGGAGTACCTTATGGAGTGCATAATTCAAGTGCGTTGCATTCGTGAAAACGCTTAATGCGGATGTTTTAAAGGTGTTCCCGGACGAGTTCCATCTGGCGACGTTGGACGAATTCTTGGAGGCGTGTGCTGAGCTGCACCAAGGTGTGCAGATCAAAAACGTTCTCAGTGCCTTAATTGACCGCCTCGCGCTGTACGCGACGTCCGACGATGGGCCTGGCATCCCAGAAACTATCCAACTTTTTGACATATTCTCGCGTCAAGCGTCTCAAGTTATTCAGAGCAGAGAAGACATGGCACCTGAGCACATCGTTGCCTTACAGGTGGGCTTCAAAGATGTCATTCAGACCACAAAAACGGTATTTTAGACAGCCTTAGTAAACCTCGCTATTCGTTGCTATACAGATCGTACTGATTTCGCCAATACCGTATTTGAGTCTACTCATAAAATATTCACGAAAGGAAACATTAGCAGGTACCGCCGCATGCTCTCCTTCAAGTCCAAATGTTGATTCTGCTTTCAGTATTCCTTCCAATAATAATGTCGGACGTGAGCTATTGAAGATGTTGCGCATCCCTCTCGAGCACTACAATGACGTAGTGCGTCTTATGGAGTTGACGGATTACGCCAAAGTGTTGGAAGCCCTAAACTATCGAGGCAGAGCCCAAGCGGCTTCGTTTATAATCAACAACATGCTGGAGAATGACACTCTAATAACCGAAGTAGACCAAGTGGAGAAGGTGATATTGAGCATGCGACAAACATCATCGAAACTGTTCAGCTTTTTACCCTTCTGAACACTCTTCTCGTCGATCAAGAGGACCAGCCAAAGGACCTTGCATCAGATGAGGACTTTATCGACGAACAGCACTTGGTAGCCAGGTTAATAAGTCTTTTTCACAACGACAGCGTCGATTCGCACTTTCTGGTACGTCTTGTCCGTTCTGACAGAGCGGATAACAGTCTTTCAGCTGCTGAGCACAGTGCGAAAGACTCTTGGGGCAGGTGGAGCGCACAGAATTAAGCACACGTTGCCTGCCCTTGTCTTCGCCTGCTACAAACTTCTCATGCGCTATGCGGAGCAAAGGGATCTGGTACGAATTTCCGCCCTACAAAATGAAGTAGTAAATTCGTGATTTAGGAAAAATGGGAAGCGAAGCTATCCAAGATGTTCGTCTTTTGCATGAATACCATCACTGCCCTCATCACAACCAGCGAGTTGTCCGATCTGCCACTCAGGCTATATCTTGCGGTATACTCAAGTCATTAGGATCTTGCATAGGTTTAACTCTGGCTTCTAGGGTGCTGTTGTGGCTGACAAGATTGCGTTTGAAAAGTCTTCGACCGTCACTTATGAGTTCATTTCCAAAGTACTGTAGTCTGCTCCAGTTCTTATAATCCCATCCTCTCTTAGGCATTCTCTGTGTACGAAGAAGAGATCTCCGATAGCAAAGCTCAATTAACAGCTATTCAGCTGCTCATCGGCACCATTCAACAAGTCCGCTCGTTGACCGATGAGAACCACGAACCCCTCCGAAACCAATGTGCCCTCGCGGCTTCTCGACTGTTTAAAAAAGCCGATCAGTCGCGTGCGGTGTGCCTCGTCGCTCACTTGTATTGGACAGCTCAAGTAAGCAAATGTAAACAGTTTACATTAAGCCAGTTATGACGCTGCAGATCGCCGAAAGGGACGGGCCCCTGCGTGACGGGAAAAGGGTAGCCGACTGTTTGAAGAAGGTCCTAAAAGTGGCCTCTCAGTGCATGGAAGACAGCGTTCAGGTCAATTTGTACACAAACGTCCTAAGCAATTACGTGTACTTTTACGAGGAAGGGTGCGAAGAGGTTCGTCATACCGTTTGTTCGTCTTTCCTTGATGGAGTCTTTAGGTTACGGTAGACATTCTTAATCAGCTGATTAGCAAGATCCGCGACTGCCTTATGCAATTCGAACAGACGTGTGACTCTGAGTCAGTAAAGGAAAACTTCACGGTTTGTGTGCATGCAGCCACGTATGCTCTAAGTCTGAACCATTTAGAACATTCTTGAGCACATAAGAAATGCCAAGCAAGAGAATACGGGTTTCGCGTCTTACGAAGGCATTGTACTGTAGACAGCAAGTTTTACGTTGATTCTTTTTCTGTCAATCTGTGATCGAGCGTGCATGCGAGCAACCTCTCATTGGATAACATAATATGTATAAGAAGTTAAATATTTATGCTGTATACGTTGCCCTATATAACTCATTATTATTTGGATCGGTTGCTAAGTATAACGAGTAAACTCTATTTGCTCCGGTGCTCTATCGGCTAGGAGATTCCGGCGGAGAGGTTTCCGGCCAGCGATTACGTCGCCGCGAGGATCGGGATCGGGTTCAGTGCAAACAAAAGTGTGCACGGTGAACCTCCGGTAAACGGGCTGTGTTTGCCTTTTGCGAGCGGAACTGGCTGGTAATAAGCTGGCCGTAATCCAATCAACTAGCTCAGATCCGGATTATGAGCGCCGTCGTAGGAAACCAGCTTAACACGGTCGTTTCGCTGAATCACTATTGATTGAACTGCGTCGCTCGGTGAAAGCCGATGATCGGGGTGCAGCCGAGGGCGATGATCGATCAATCGTTGCGCAACAGTCGTCTGTTCTTTGCTTATCATTGCGCTCTGAGAGGAAGCGACACTTAGCACGGTGATTAACATGTTAAGACGATTTTCCGTCGTTTCCCTGACAGGGGAACCCGTCCAACTCCAGGGGCCACCGATGTGCGTCACGGAGAGATCCGCTATGGCACGTCGGGTGGACACCTTTTCCGCGCTTCCGTCGTATATTTACATCGTGGCGTCACGTCAATAACGTTTGAATCAATGTTCGTCACTTGTTTCATCGCAGCGCGTTTCGTTCCACTTTACGGATTATGGAACGAAACTATTTAAATACATTTTGCCTTCTTTTTGATTTGATCAGCACTTCTTTATGCCGAAGATAATGGCCCCGGTTGTAGTGGGTCTGTTTTTAAGCCTTCCTGCTTTTCTGGTCAACTCTCTTCCTCTCAGCTACAAGGTTCTGGGTGGCGTGATGTACATACATATAGGTAAGAAATGCGTTACGTATCTTATCACAGTCACACTCACCGGTTTCATATACCGCCCGTCGATACCGGCACGCCGAGTGCAAACATTCGATGAGTTTGTGTCATCGAATGAATCAACTGCCGGGTGACGCCATTCGAGAGATGACTTTACCATACGACCATCCTCCCTCTGACTGTCGCCTATCATACCATTATCATCGCTCTTCCGCTCATGCGTACCCCTTTCCCTCCACCATTAGTAGTCATGACTTGGCTTTTTGTTCCTCGCGAGGTGATTCATGCGGTATTCTGACTATGGCCGCCGTTTTGCCGCACTCACTGGCACTCCATTTACATCCATTAGTCAGTCAACTGTCCACGAGTCCCTAGCCAAGTACAGCACGCAACCTTGCGTTTGGACCCACTTCCTTTCCGCAGTGCTATCCAGTTTAGCCGCGTCCTATACGTACACGTTCGTGGTGTGCGAAAATAAATGTAAAGTGTGAAGTCGAATTGACGCAAACATGGTGAGCGAAGCCCCCCACTAACTAAGTATTTTTAGCTGCTATGAACGCATTCCAGAATTAATTTGAATGGCGCCGCGGAAGCAAAAGATGCGGCCCACTGTGGCAACAATCGCAGTCTAGTTTTTTAGACACGTGCCCATCATTATTTTAGACAGCTCTGACTTATGCATGCACGTATTCTATGCCTAACTCATTTCGATGCAGCGGAGTCATAGCAATCGCCTATCTGTTCGAAATTACCATTTACACTCAAACGGCCCGAAGAACAACAACAGAATAATTGACCGAATCGCGCGTCATTAGCGTATATGCCGCCGATAGTCACCGTGTGATCATCTGTTATGGCGACGAGTGGAGGCACATACTCTTCCAACCTCCACAGGGCACTCCCGTGACGCTCGCGTCGGTTTCCTGCCGACGCCGGTCGCCATGTCGCACTGGTGTCGTTTGCTCGAATACCGATCGTTAATTTTCCATAACCACTAGTTCTCATTTTCGTTGCCGAACGCATCGGGCAGCTAGGAAAGTTGCCGAGTTCATGAATTTCACACTTCCCAGCAGGCGTTATAGACGACGAGCACGATCGCATAGCGTGTCGCCTTGGAAATTGAGAGCGTAGTTCGCTGCTGTTTCTGTCTATGTGCATTGCGTGCCGGAAATTGATGGTCGTTCGAACTGGGCTAAGATTTTACATTTTCAGATTTGTGTTTATCTCCCCCACTGAATCATTGCATTGAAACTGAATCATTGCATCTCCCCAGCTCCGTGTTACTACTCTGGACTCTTCTGGTAGTTGAATCCACTGCGCGGCAGAGGCGGCACATCGTTTCGACGATCCTCGAAGTCATTCATGCCCAAATGGCCACAACCCCTGTCCACGGCTTCACCGTTAGAGCGAGCTGGAAATTCCAATTCCATGGCTTACTTTCCAATGATATCGTCCATCTTGCCGTCCAGTAGTCTGCTTTGGAATGTTGATTTCTGCTATCTGCTCGCGTTGGCGTCCTTCATATTCGTCTTTTGTCTCTATCTTCTACATTTGCTAGCAATTACGTATGGGTAAGCGATATATCTGTCCGCGTAACATTATGCTCTCTCGTTATCTAGGAAATATCGGTTACACAGGAAAGTCGACCCGGTGAAGTGTCCAGCGGGAGTTTCCATTATCAAGCCACTCGTCGGAACGGATGACAATCTATTCTTCAATCTGGAATCGTTTTTCAAACTGAAATACCCAACAGTATGTTGATTCTATGCGATCATCTTGGAAACGAATACTATTTGCAGTACGAGATACTATTCTGCGTTCAAGACTCCAATGATCCTGTCCTGAAACTCGTCGAATCCTTGCGAACAAAGTACAAGAACGTCGATTCTCGGGTATTTATCGGTGGAAAGACTGTTGGACTCAATCCTAAAATCAACAACATGATGCCAGCATATGAGGCTTGCAAGTATCCATTGATACTGATCAGCGACAGTGGAATCTACATGCGCGACGATGCCCTAATGGACATGGTTATATCAATGACCGACGACGTTGCACTGGTCACGCAGACGCCGTATACCGTATACCGCCCAGGTTTCGGAGCGATTCTGGAACAGGTGAGTGTGAACGCTTCGAATATACTCTTGTATCACTGTAAATGTTTCTTCTAGTCATATTTGAAGCGTATTTTATGGGCATTTTTTAGATCTACTTTGGGACAGGACATGCAAGAATATATTTAGCTGGTAATTGTCTCGAATTCATTTGCTCAACTGGGATGTCTTCCCTAATGAGGAAGAAAGCTCTCGACGACTGTGGAGGAATGCAGAGCTTTGGTGCCTATTTAGCGGAAGATTATTTCTTTGGTGTAGCACTAAAACAAAGGTCAGTCCTCGTTTTGTGTTATTTCATTAATCGCAGTCTTTAGAGGGTGGAGGTCAGTGATAGCGAGTATGCCAGCCTTACAAAATGCAGCGAATACTGACGCCAAACGTTTCAATGAACGGATATGCAGGTTAGTGTTTACAACATTGTCCGCGCGTCACTGGCGCAGTTCCTCAATACTCGTCTTATTGATAATCACTGTCTTCTTTAGGTGGATCAAACTACGTGTTGCGATGCTTCCACACACGATTATTCTTGAACCTCTGCAAGACTGCTTCCTGTCCGGAATCATTGGTGCCGTATCGTCATACTACCTGTTCTCGTGGAATCCATTTTTGTACTTTTTCGTACATATAGGCTACTGGTGTACTTGCGATTACATTCTTTTATCCGTAATGGAGGTAACCAAGGAGTTTTCAAATCGTTGGTTATTGTTTAAATCTAATTTAGAATGGTCCAGTTCCATTTTCCGTTGCCCTCTACTTAAGAGGCTGGTTGTACAGAGAAGGAGGCGCTTTTCTTACGTATTTGAAGGCGTTGTTGGACCCCGATATTGTTTGGCGGAACGGGACGTATCGCTTGAACTGGGGAGGCCGTATTTCACCACGCTACCCAACAAAAAGTTGATTAATTACTACCTACTGAATGTGGAACATCTTCATCGATTGTCAGGAACGTCTTAATTGTCCACGGACACCGCAACTACTTTGATGTATTGATCTCATACCTCGTTTTGGTCACTCTGCTCTAAGCGTCTACATTCGCAGCTCCTGATTCAGCTATTCCCTGTGCCTTACTGCTCAATTATTTTTTTTCTGCCTAATGTGTAGACACAGACTTAAAAGAGATTTTTATTTCCTCGCGTTCTGTGTCCGCTCATCTTTTAATGTATGATCTATGTGGTGGTCATTCACTACTTAAGTGAGTTCGGGTCTCAGTAACGAATACATATCCCAATTACGTTGTCATTATACAGTACGGTGAGAACACATTTATTTTTTTTTCACTACAGTACAAGAACATGTACTAGCGTCGGTTCGTAGAGCAGTGAGAACCCGTGTAATGCCACTCGTCATCGTTTGAGCCAAGCTCAGACATCTGTCTTGCTATCAAGTGAGTCATGGTCATCGTCGTTCTGGAACTTTGTCGGGGACGGTTCTACTTTGGTGCGCTTTAAGAGATAATCTGCCACTGTGTACGTGACGGAAACCAAAAAGACTAAAGCGATTCCCATATGAAGTGCAGCATAGACCATAAACTGTAAAAAAAGGCGATAGAGAGTGATATTGGCGGATATGGTTGGTACCTGTGGTCGAACTGCCATGCCGAGACCACGGTTGTCCGCGACGACAGCCATAAGAATACTCTGCATTATGAGCGCGACGAACGAGTTAACGCCGAATACGAGCCCGTAGCTCTCGCGCATCATCTTGCGAGCGATGTTCCACTGTGCGATGGTGATCATCGCTTGATAGAGACTACGGTAGCCGATGTAGCAGCCGTACATGACGTAGATGGAGTTTGTCTGGCTGTATATGACCAGAAGACCGCAATCGATGGTGGAGATAAGGACAAGCGCAAGTTCGCCCCACTTGTCCCAGTCGATTGCGACGGCGTTCATGATGAGAATGCCAACAGTGGCAGTCGCCGTGTAGGCGGCTTCAGCGAATCCGTTGAAAGGACTCTCTTCCAGCTGCACTTCGCCCCAGAGACTCTGCGCGAACATGGCCACCTTAAGAAAAGAATTGAAACGGATTCTTTCGTTGTGCTTACCTGAAGAGACATGCAAGTCGTCATCGCCCACCAAAAGGACCACTTTCTAATGAAGCCGACACTGTACACTTTAACAAAGTCTGACCGGAGCTTGCGGATACGGTAGTAGATGTAGGCCCAGTAGGTCTCTGGGGATTTGCTATTCTTCTCTGGTGCTATCATGGTTCCTGAAAAACAAGAATAGGTACTGATAATCACGTCTAGCTTTCAAATATACCTTTTGCCTCGTTCATTCTGATGACCATCTGTTTCCAATGGACGCGTGGCAAGAAAATACAAAGGAAAAGTACACAACAGGGCATTGCCAAGGCCAACTGGTTAAGGGTAAGATAGTTTCCGAGCTGGGACAGGATGATAATCTGACTGGTCACGTAGCCAAATGTTCGACCTCCCATGGTGGCTGCTCTAGTCCAGCTAGTCAGCCTTTGATATTGGTCCTTCTCCAGGATCGCGTAGATATAAGAGAAGAAGGCAACTTCCGAAGCAGATGCGACTCCGTAGAAGATCATTCCGAGCTGCTGGCTCATAACGGAATGTCCGAAGACAAGAGCGGCGCGAAAGACTATCTGACCAATCATTTCGATGGTCATTGTCGGTTTGTAAAGGAATAAATCCGTTAACAGAAAGATAGGAATCAAGGAGAGCATGTAGGTGTAAGCCGTGTACGGATAAATCTAAAAACAGCAGACCTTATCTCCGTAATTTCGTTGGAAATCGATGTTTAATCGATTTTAATCGAAATCTAGTTCTTTTCTCCTTGTTCTTAAATGTTAAGTATTTTAACAAATGCTTACCTCTGCTGTAATTTGGTGTTTAGTGAGATTCAAGAACTCGGTCTGATACTTAAACAAAAATGGCTCCCCCATCTTGATCTCCTTTACGAATGCGTAGAAACATAGAAGAATGGGTAGAAATAGAGCCTTCTTCATCGCAATCAGTGCAATGTTGTCTGAAAGGAAACTGCACTCCTAAATCCACACGAACTCCAAAGTTGACGCGATCCCTTAAAGAGAGTACATGGAGCGTATTCTTAAGGCGGTGCCGCTAGAGGGCATCTTTCCGCTGGAGGGCAACAGTCTGATGAAACTAAACAATACAAGGCCTGGACAAGCTGCTCTCTGCGCATTAATTATTAGTCAGGACCTATTTAATGTCAGTGAAAGTTGAGTGGGAGGCCATAAACTGCGGTTTCGCCGAATGACACTGGAAGAAGAAATCGAGAGGAAGTTGACCGACGCGAAACCGGTCATATAGAAGCATAAGAAGAAGGAACGTTAGTCCACGGTGTCTAGCACAGTAAGGGTATGCGATCCGGTGAAGCAGCCGAAAATAAAAGGTTTCCGACTTCGATGAACGCAGTCACATGAATGTAGTGCGACACGTACGTCTTTTTTCCTTGAGTGTAATAAGGGCTTTGCTCTACTATTCCATTGAGCGATTAAGGAGGCGGATAGGTCTCACCCGTGACATAGAAGAACCTTAGGGGTGCTAAGCTGTTCAATTCACATATCACCCCGTCAGCCCAACAGTAACGTTTACGCCGTAGGGACGAGCTCCTAGAGTTCGCGAATGTTACACATAATAGAATCCAAAGTGACGTAACGGTTTCTGAGTGCAAATCAACGAGAAATGGAAGCAGGAAGACGGCGCAAACACATTGCCTAGAATCCATCATTCTGTGCTCAAGACGTTTCTATCCGAGTCATCTTGACAAACCAGTTACTTTCACCAAATCAGTTGTGACAGCATTACAGATATCTTCACTCATCACTTGTTCGCTCCAAAGACAGTCAAACCAAAAAGTGTACGCAAATAGGAAGCTGTTTTCTACAAGCCTTTATGATTACTGCAAATACCGAAAATGCGGTTTGTGCAGCTCATCTATCCATGTTCGCTTTTGGTCCACACCGTTCCGCGCTTCTGACTGGCCGTGACAGTATTTGTCATGTTTTTGTTCCTTTTTTCAGTTAGAGTTCAGCATTTGCAGGAAGCAAAGCCAGGCTTCTTTCCTAGCATACTTATTGTCGTGATCACGCAATGCGGACGGATGTCGGTGTATGGTGGTTCCTCGTGATTTCCTAAGTGCTGTACTGACGTTGTTTCGGAGATTACGTCAAACGTTCAACGCATGTGGAGAAGACAGGCGCTAGTATTACACATGTTCGGTACTTTCTCAATTCCGGTAATTCGAAACGTCAGGTTATGATGATTAAACTCTGGTCGACGAGAAAGTCTCGGCTCGTTGACTTAAAAATGAAGAACGTTTAGCATTTATTGTATTAAGATTGTCGTTCGTTTAATTGGATTAAAAAGTTCCCGGTTCTGAGAAAGTCAAATATCAAAAGACACCGTATATCAAAGGTCATAGTTTCGAATGAGTCGGCGGCTGCTAAAAACTCCATTATGCTTCTGATTTCTGGTTTTGGTCTTTAAACAGGATCACTCTGGCCTACGGTGTGACTTCGTGACTTCCATGTTTGTGTGACTGGCTACGCAAAAAAACTGGAAATAAATTGTGTTGCAGCACTAAGATCAGTCGTGCAGAAAGCAAAGATTCCTTGTTTTTGTACTTTGACCAAGGTACCAAAGTGTAAATTGCTGAATTTACCTCCTACAGTGCAAAAAAATGCGAACCAAACGTTTGACCAAACGTTGCGACTGGAGTTGAATATATGACGATATTTTTGACGAACACGAGGGAGAACTATCTAGATAAAATCCGACATTGAAAGCACACCAAGTACGGACACTCAAGGAAGGAGTTTCCGAAAAACTAGCATGCACAGTTACGGAGTCCGTGGTGAACAATTGTTTCTGTTCTTAGATCTAAGAAGCCAAAAGGTCGTCTGGCATATTGCGCTTGGAGACAGTGAATCAGATGAAGAAATGTCCGAAGGATTTCGAATATTTGCAGAAATGGGCTTGATCCCAAACAAAGGGGAAGAAAGTTTAAGATCAAGTGCGAACTTGAGCTCCTTTGGATTTCCAGTCAAACGCCCATCTTTGTTTTACACTCAACAAACCTGGAAGGGATGCTACTCAGAAAGATAAAGCTGGAAATGGTCAAAGAATATCAGGAAAACCGGAAGTAGAAACCTGTTACATTTCTCTAGCCATATACTGATCTGTGGATGTTCTTACAAGTCTGTGGATGCAAGTCTTGGTATAAAATCGAACAACCACTTGCAGGGTACACTCTTGAGAACTTGGAATGACGACAGATGACAATACAACAGCGTTTTACCACTGAAAGTTTACATGAAAGACGTGGAAATTGCTTCGCAACTATTAACAAGGCCTTGTTAACATCGTGAGTTATTTGACAAATTATGCAGTGTTGTCTTTTATGCAGCTTTTACGCAAACAAAATACAATTCAACCTACAGAATGTTTTTATACACGTAATGATGCCTATGGGAAAAGAAATTTACGTTTCATCTGTGTCATCGTTCCGAACTTCCTGTTTTCCTCATGATATTACAACATTCCTTTTTCTCGCTCTGCCGGGGAATGAACTGGGGTCAGAGAGAAGAGAAAACCATTCATTGACGTCACTCAGAGGGCGGACTTGTTTTGCACTCGTGTCAGCTGCGAACCTGTGAATCATCTTCAACTTCCACGGATCGATAATGGTACGGCGGCTGTGATCAAGTGTGAATTTCTATATGTCGGCTGCTCCCGATCGCGAGAGAGAGAGTTTTGCGCTGTGCTAAGCCGTTCCTATTATAAGAGTCATAGTTTTCGCGATTTCCATGTTTCATGTTCTATTGCGCCGTTTTTTACGTGGGAGTTTCAGTGCAAACAAGCGCTGTATCAAAGAGTGACATAGTGTCATTCTCAAAGAATCAAACCCTTAGCTCTAACGAGAAAAATGAGAGTAGAGTTACATACGCAATCATCATTCTCTTGTTCCTTTATCAGTTTAAGAGTCATAAAGAGATTATCAGCTATAAGCGTTTGAAAGAGCGGCTCCACGGCTTTAATCTGCTCGCCGGAATTTCGCTGCACCAGAAGCGATTATGTAACTATGTGATCTGCGATAGAGGCTTAACGACTCACTCGCATGCCTCGTTTATGACTTTTTTTGCCAAAGGGGCGCTCTGAAGTTTTCACTGCGGTCTTCGGAGCCACAACATAGGATATTCTTGTAAGCTGGTGTAAAATGTTCATAAGATTTTTCCTTCCTCGGGTGGTTTTCTTCCTGTCTTCAAACCCAACTCGCGTAATGGTCGAAAATTCGTTTATTTCAACTTGTTGCAGCGCGCGTTACATGTAAATTCGTCTAAAAATCCGGTTTGAATGCGATTTAAATGATGTTTGCGTTTTCGATATTGATTTCGAAACGAGAGGTGGCGCACTCGATTTCTGAGTTCCTCTGGAATAGTCGCCCTTTGCGCAAATCACATCGACACCTTTTCATCGGCACCGCTTGCATGCAAATTATGGGAAAAACGATGTAAGGCTCGATTTAAGGAAATAGATGCCGTTTGTCATCAGCGGCTTGCATCGAAATCATAAAGGAAACGACAATTCAACGATGACTCCTTGATGTTCTGCTTCACGGCGCAGCCCGCAAGAGCTGGGGCCATCCGTCTCGCTCTCTATCGGCGAATGGGCGAATGGTCGTCCTGTTAAATCTCCGTTGCGACAAGATCGTCGCAACGAGGTCGACAGCAGTGTTGTAATAACGTCCACCGTGTCTCGCGTCTCGGTAAAGACTGAGACAGACGCTATGTCTGACGTTCGATCATATGTGGATCACGCAGATCTGCCCACCGCATTTGCGAAGCTTGACCGCCATCGGCCGGTTGGGCGATGGTCGAAAAGCGGGTACTCGTATCGGCGCGGGCAACTTTTCCAGACTGGCGCGCCTCGTCGAGCAGCAGTCTCCTCTGCGTTCGAGCACCAGTCATCGTGGCGAGAGGTGACTCGCCTCGTTTCTTGTCGCTGGATCAGCAGCCGGCTGAGGTACTTTGTTGCAGCACTTCTCTTTATTTCTTCGTTCTTCATTTTGACTGCGCGCATACATGTGTTGGCGAGGTTGTTTTCTCTCGTTCGTGGTAACGTGGTAAATTCAAACGGCTGTACAAGCGACGCAAGAGTAGGCGCGCCGATCAGACTGTCTATTGTGCCATCCGCGTTTTCCGATTTCGCTGCACGATTTATTGTCCGATTTCCGTGGTTTTCATGTCAGATTGGAACAGTTCTCTCATTTCAGTGATGATCATTTCGCCTGAATTAGATTGTGCTTAATCTATATCTATTTACTTCGACTAACAGAGTTCTGCTCTGTGAATTTGTGCAAATGATTGGTTTTGGAGAAAATGATCTGCCCGATCACGCGGATCACTTGCAGATGCTGCAGGCGAAGCAAAGTATCACTAATAATGTTATCATGCAGCGAAAGGTGGGTGTTTATGAATGTTATTTCTTTTTAATTTAATAATATTACTTATGATCTTGTCGATGAATTCAAAACAATTAATTTTTGCGTTTCCGCTGTTTTCAATCTTAGGTCGACATAATGTAGCTCAAAACTTTTACCTCGTTTGTGTCAATATGAAAACATTCAGTATGAAAGTAGGTAATTACATGATCTGATTATTAGATCGGTAGATATTTCTGTTGTGATCTGTGGGGATGTTAAGTGGGAAAGAATTATGGAAGATCCATCAAGAATTTTCACATAATTTTCAGAAAATGTATTGTATGTAATTGACCTTTGCCATTCTGGTTTTGTTGCGGTAATCATATGATAAAATTTTTCAGGATCAAATGAACCGCTGGCAATCGTCTGAGATGAACAGGGCGTCTTCTGCTCGGCGTACTACGGAAGTATCCAAAGTCAAATTTTGTGTAAGTACGCAGAGAGGCTTTTCGTTTACTTTCCCGCTCGATGGATAGAGTGGATAAGTTCCGAAGCGCAAGACTGATTTGTTTACTTTGCAGGAGGGCGATATATTCTTGAGTGCTTGTATGAGCGGTGATGAAGATGAAGTGGAGGAGCTGTTAGATCATGGTACCGACATTAATACCTGTACGATTGACGGCGTCACTGCACTGCATCAAGCTGTTATCGATGATAAGTACGACACAGTCAGATTCCTTGTCGAGCATGGGGCAGATATCAACATACAGGACAATGAAGGATGGACCCCGCTACACGCTGCTGTTTGCTGCGCAAATGTGGAGATCATTGAATATCTTTGTGCAAACGTAATGTTTTCATACAGACACATCAGACCAACTTTTATGTTAAGGGTGCCGATCTGACAATCGTAAACAGCGATCGAGAATTGGCTATTGACTTAGCCAAGGACGAGGAATGCAAACAGCTCTTGGAGAAAGAATATGCGCGACAGCGGATCATCTATGACGAATGCCGCGACCATGAGCTTCTGATTATGCAAAGGGACTGCGCTGACTGGGCCGCACGCGGAGTTTTCGAGGACCGTCCGCATCACCGAACAGGTGCTACTGCCTTACATGTTGCTGCTTCGAAGAACTACATACAAATTATTGTGCCTCTGATCAAGGCGGGTGCTAATGTTCATGCTCGCGATATTGACGGCTGGACTCCCCTCCATGCGGCAGCTCATTGGGGACATGTGGAAGTTTGCAGACTTCTGCTGGAAAATGGTGCTAGCTTTGACGACACCAACTATGCGGTAACTAGCGATAACGTAATATGTAGGAATATTGAGTTTTCCAGGGTGATGCTGTATTGCGGGTAGCGGACAAGATGATACTAAACGAGCTTGAAGATTTGGAAGACGAATGGGTAATTTTTCGAAAAAATGCATTATTGATATATAAATTTTACAGAAAAACAACATGAAGATACCGTCACAGGTACTCCAGAACAACAACTCCCTTCTTGGAAGTCGAAAGTATGATTGCATTGAGCTTGACTGCGCTACATTACTTTTTTAGGACCTCACGATCCGACGATAAATTGCATATTACAACGGTTCGCAGCTCTTTTGAACAAAATGAGAATTCTGCTTCAACAAGCCATGAGTGTTCGCCACCTCCTGCTAAGAAACAAGAAACTGACAGCAGACGGTCTTTCACAACTCAGGTTCATTTTTGCAATATAGCAAAAATAAGAATGCTTTGTAGAATTCGAACGACAACTTCTACGATAGCACACAGATGACAACTTCCGCTCATGTAGAATTAAGTAAGAAGACAGGAGATATCAGCGTCGAATCCGAACCGATTCGCCTGCTAGCTCGTAGATCTGTGAATGACGACGATGAATCTGACCTGAGTAAAGAAACGAGCGTATCGTCGGAGGAATCTAAAAGCAGCGCTATTTCTTCAGGAGAAGATTGTAGGTTATTTCTGTTTCGTCTTAAATGTGTACATTTTTAGCTGGTCGTAATCTCGTTTCAACTTCCGATGACGTTTCCAAGAGCTGTTCTGAGCTTTCACAAGTGTCTTCTTCTTCTGATTTCACTACGCGGTTACCTCTATTGGAGTCTTCAAGTGAAAATCCAGTTGTACGACCAACCAAGTTGGGAGATCCTTTGAAGCGGTAGAATCCAATGCAAATTGACTGACGATCTTCTTGATTTTAGAAATTACATGTTTCCTTCTCATGATTCGCCACCGAGGGAGGCTTCGACTTCTTCGTCAGAACGCTCTAGCAGCTGCATTTCGAGGGAAGCGTCATCTGCAACTAAGGTTTGGTTTGTTGTTGTATTTGATAGTGGTGTACGAATCGGAGAGGAGAGAATTCATGACATCGACGTCGCTTCGTGTTGATGAGCCATTGGGGAATGACTCATGCATGTTGGTATAGCGATCATCTGTAGATGAACCCTCATATATGCTCATCGTTTAACATTCGCGCCAAACGCAATTGTCACCTGTATATACACATTATTTTAGGAGTCTTCTACCTCTCCGAATGTTGAGTTCACCGTACGGATGAAGGGAAATCGGGCTGGTTGGCTCCAAGACGGAAAACGGGCTGATTCCAAGAAGACGGTTGGCGCCATAGTTGCTCCTTCTATCCGATCAAGTTCGTCCAATACATCGAGTACCTCTCCGTTAAATTCTCCGTCTCCCATTCAATCTCCAATGCAACGAAAGACGTATGTAATTTTTCCTCTAATATTTTTTTGTAAAGCCTTTTCATTTACTTTTTTACGGCATGCAATTCTTCAAAATTATTTCCCTTGTTGTCCGTCCAGCTGACACCGGCGCTTTTAGCTTTCCTCCTGTTGTGTCTAATGTCCATCGTTGCTCGTCATCCCCATCGTCTGTTCCATGGGCTGCACGCTTACGCAGCTCAGGTTCTGTAAACTCTACTGTCAAATCAGTCCCTCTGTTGGATGAGTCACCCAAAACCTCTCCTGAAATAGTGGCTTCTAACAGAAAGGGCGACAGTAGTGAAACAGAGAATGGCCGCGCTTGCAATTCACCGGCCCCTCGGAACTTCATACCTTCACCTGCGTACGTCGCTTACAGCGCTAAGTTAAGGTTTGTTGCCGTCCGCATGTTTGTGTGCTTTGACCGTCTCTAGATGCTTTATCTTTTGTGCCCTCTTTCTGCTTACTGGAAGTGCGTGTTTAATACGTATCGTTTGGCTTAAATTGAAAGCGAGCGCTTCGTAATTTAAAATTGGGAACGGGAACTTCAGTTGCAAAATTTTACTTATACAATCACTTCATTAATCTGTTCTCAAATTCTTTGGTCCGTTTTTCAAATTTTAACTATATATTTTAGGTCTTGGCAAACTCCTCCAATGCAACCTTCTCAGAAGGATGAAAGGGAAGCCGAAAGAAAGGCAAAATCTCGTATGCAGCGGGCAACAAGACGTTCCACTCAAGCTGTCACATCGGAGGATCTAAACTCTGCTCGCGCGTGGAAGAGTTCCACTCTTTCTCAGGAGGTTGATTCGGATAAGGTATGTGTAGGCCCTAGATATCTTGACCTCTCTTCTTTCTGTTTAAGGAAATGGGGAAGGATGGTGACGTTGAAGAGAAGAGCAGCTGCAGTTCTGTAACCGAAGAATCTTCTTCTAGCTCATCTGTTACTGGTGATTCTACCAACAACAATCACACGATGTCGGCCTTGTCACCGGGTGTTGCTCCTAGTCCGTCTCATACTCCTTCTGCTTCACATCTCCGACGTCGCTCGCATGTAAGATAAAACAGTGATCGGCTTAGACTGTTATTTCCACAATAACATTTCTAGATATTAAGCCAGTCCATTATGAGGATAGCTCTTTTATTTCAGTAGATTTCGTTGAAAATTATGCGGGCAAAATTAATGTGCCAGACAATTTATAGAATCGTTGAATTGGTTACCTTCTTAACTGATTTATTGCTTCCAGGCAGTGAAAAAGTCAACCGTTCTACTTGCAGGTTAATAGAGGAAACCGACGTGGTACAGGACCGGTTTCCCTGGAAGATCTCCAAGCTGCTAGCTGTTCAATGAATGGAGACGATAATAATGGCGTGCCTGCTGTCAGCGTTAGTTTGGTTACTCATCATAACGCGCCGGAATCGGACACGACCCGAAGTGACATCACTAATTACAAAGCCCTTTATGAGAACGAGCAGAAGGCAAATGAAAAACTGAAAAAACAAATGGAGCAGCTTGAAAAGAAGCTTATCGAGAGAGAGGTATTTAGATCCTCTTCTCAGTTTGATGCTTATCCGTTGTGCTTTAGCAAAAAATCAATTCAATGCAGCTGACAAGAGCGACTTTCACGCAGAATTCGTTGGATGAGAAAGATAAGCGATTTTATGAACGTAAAATCGAGGAACTAGAAAACAAAGCTAAAGTAAGGAATTCTCTCTTAAATGCTGAACCAACTTAATTTTACAGGATTACGATCAGATGCGAAACGACAACAAGAGGCTGAAGGAAGAAAATGGAGCATTGATACGTGTAATATCTAAACTGTCGAAGTGAGGCTGCACAATAGCTCATTTCTGCTTGCAATATGTAATTAGTGAATTTTATGTGCTTAATATTTAATGTGTATTATCCTCCACTAGGCATATGCTATTAATGGTCTTATAATGAATAGAAATTATGTGCCTAGGGTTTATGTGCTTTCAAAGATCCTTTATGATTCGAATAATTTATATACGGTATATGTACAGCGGACAAATACATGTAATCATTACTTCCTTTTGTACGTGGCTGCTTATCTACCCGCAAGTCAATGACCCCGCACTGATGTACCTGTAGCATCAATTTGCTGGTTTCGGGTGAATTTCATTTTACGCCTTGGATAAGAGCAAAGGATTGGCCTGATTGCCATTTTCATAAATATAGCTTCAATGGCAACGAAAGAAGTTTGGTACATCCCAGCAAATTCAATCGAAACAAGCCCTGTTGACTGTACAGGCAAATCACTAAGGGTACATCGACGTGCCGACTGACAAGCATATAAGTTCCCTTCTTCTAATACATAGTAACTAAGCTTGACTTCAGCGTATTTCCCGGCGAAGCTTTTCGTTCTCTTCCTTCAGTTTAACATTAATGTTGAGAACAGTTTCGAGCTGCTGCAACAAAGTATTAGATGCGAACGACCCCCATCGTTAGCTTACCTTTTCTAACTTGATAATTCGAGCGTTTAGGGATTGGACAGTCGTTTCCGACTCTTGCGGTTCGGGGACTTGAGTGGATGGTTCAGCATCGGACTTATTTTCTTCGACCCCGGCTTGGCTCAAATTGAATGACGAGGAAATGGTATCCATATCTGTGCTGTTGTTGTCTTCGCAGTCAGCTTCGAGGTCCGAGGTCATTGACTGTTCGTGTTTTCGCAGGAATGCAGAGAGTCGGTTGCTGCTAGGAATGTGTTCCTGAGGCTCGACTGTGAGGACATTCTCCGTCGCATCGTCTCCACTGGTCTGAAATCGACGGCAATAGAAAACTTTGACCGATACATTTTATTATGGATGCATGTTATTTACTGCCGTTCAAAATCGATAATTTAGTTTCGGTCGGAACGTTCAGTTTGAGCCTTCTATTGACTCAAAGTCTTTTGCGGCCATGAATAAGCTCGTCCATTGCGAAATTACAACCCTAGGTGGAACATTATTTCACTCTCGCGTTTCGGATCTTCGCAAGCTCATCACACTTTTGACGTCGTTACCTACCGTTCCATCTGTAGAAATAAAGTTGGCGTTTGCGTTTTTCCTCTTTTCACGCAGTTTGCGCTTATCGTTCTTGGGAAGCTGACGGTGTGGAGGGTGATGATGCACGGTTCGCTTCTCACGCGTTCGGCGAGCGAGGTTGAAGAAATCGTCTAAATAAGTGTTTGTTAGGAACATAGAGGAAAACGTTGTGACGTGGTTCGGAGTGGGGAATGACACTTACCTGCGTGTCTTGAGCAAGCAGCACTCATTCTCGCGAATCGTCTAAAATGAAATGTGGATAACCGGAGCACCAACGTCTTAAGGCCAACTCGAACGTTATACGAAATGCATGTTGCAAGAGCAACGCGCGGCGCTATATCCCTCACGAGACCTCCTTCGGACATGACTATCATGGCCAACTCATTTGTAACCTCCCGAGAAAACATAAGCGGCTTCGGCCAGTCCAGCACCCGCTATCCACGGCTCTTCGTGGATGACGGAAATTTAGACAGCAGACATGTGAAGCAACCAACGGGTTAGCGCTCGATCAGCCGCTGCTATGCTGTTTTCAGGGCGTGGTCTTAGGGCGGCAACAGCGACACCAAAAATCGATCACAGATGTAGGCGCTCGAGTGGCTCCGAACACGCTATTTTCGCGCACAAACAATTTGCCTGGAGGCACCAAACTATGTATTGTTTATGGCGAACTGTAAACAACTTCCGAAGTTTAGATACGAGTTTCAGAATGAACCCCGCACGGTTTTCGTGGAAGGCCAATCGCTCTAGGAACCATTCAGGTCCACTCATCTTGTGAGTGTGAAGCGTTCGAGTATTCTTAAGTATCGATGATGGCTCCGTATTCCGAACTACTTTAGCTTTTCGTAGCTCCAGTCAACGACAATCAAAAAAGGCCCTTTCAAAACACCCATAATACGATAACCAAGTTTTTACATTTCGGCCCGCATCGATTTTAGAGTCCATAAAATTTCGAATTTGTCTGAAGTAGAAAGTGCGTTTTCGGTGTACAAATTCTTTTTGAAAAATGTGTAATCTGCCCAGTTGAGCGAGAAAGTCGTATCAGACCATAAAAGTGGCCCGCTCCCGCATAACAAAGCACTTTGTGAATGGATGCTGATTATCATACCATTGAATCTTGATGATTCTTTTTAGCGATTCCGAAATCAAAGGAGTGATTAAGCGTCTACTGCTTCCTAACTCCTTAAATCACGATTTCGAGATATCAGCATTGATATCATCAGTTTAGAAAAATTTATCAAATTGGGCCTACTGCCATTTTACTTGAACAAACATTGCAAAAAACTCTGGACATTCTTCCGCTAATTGTGATATTGCCTTCTTACATCGAGTAACTTTCCTAATTATTTCTTGTTCTATCAAAATCTCGGTCTGTGTTGAAGCATCGGCAAAATTTGAGCATTCGCTATTAGTTCCATTGGACAGTGCACCATTCGCAACGGGAGAGCTATTCGTTTCATCTAAGGATTCTAGCGATAAACTAGGAGTGGTTGTAGTGGTGCTGCCATTGGTAAGTAATTGAGATCCGAAGGAAGGCAAGCCTAAAAGGGCACCATCAGTGTGCTGTGCATGCATAGAAGCGTGTTACCAATAGGACGCGCAAAAGCGTCCTCTGAAGACTTCCGAAAGAGTGGAAAAGGTGAAAGACCGTCGGATCCTCCAAAGGACCACATGAGCCCATTCGTGGAATCGATGTTATTCAACAGATCGTCGTACACCGACGCACTTTTAGGCGTACATGTTCCATTGGTGGCGTTTCCGTTGAGCAAAAAAGGTTCGGAGAACGTATAAGAAGGAGAGGAACAGTTATTGCTTCCTGGTGACTGCGCTCTAAGGTCCAACTCGGTTTCAAACGTGGACGAGCCACAGTCGAAGGGAAAATAACCGTGTCCATTGTCGCCGTAATGATTTCCATTCGCGTATCCATTTGTCTCTCCATTACTAGGCACATTATTTGGCGTTGTAGAGGAAGCGAGCTTATTTCCCGAACCGATAGCACCGAATATACCGCCTTTATCTATGTCGGAAAATCCTGTGAAAATGTCGTATTCAGGAGCAAACAAGGACAAAGAGTCATCCAAAATGTCCGGCACAAGTGCTTGTCGGAAGCTAAAATGGATTTTTGAGAAAAGCATCCCGGTGTAGAATATATACCTTCTCCGCGTCGCGTCCGCTCCGTACCCATTTTCGGCTGTATGTACACCGTTGCTTGAGGGACGGCTTTCAGTAAAACCATTACTGAGATTCCGTTTCTTTGTCGGGTCGACACGACCGACCGGTACAAAGTTCTTAACCGGCATACGTAGTCTCCCTGATGGTCTGTGGGAAGGGTGGAAAAATTTCGGTGTTCCAGTGGCATCGAGTGGGGTCACTAGCACAGCCCGCCATTGATGCTTCCGGTCGCGATACTGTTTGTATACGGTAGCTCTGCAGGTTGCACCCTTTTCAGGTGGGTCTTCTCCCCTAGTCGTGTCCGTCCAAGCGATGAAGGCGGAACCAAACTTGGGATTCTCCATGAAGCCATAGTAGGACTCTTGTTCCTTCACGTAGGTCACCTGTGATTGTCATTGTTTTAGCTCAAAACAGCGGCTAGTCAACTACCTTCCAGGAATCATCGGTTTGTAATAATTGAGCAACATTGTTAATTGTATCCGTATCACCTTCCATCAGCTCCAAGTCGTAGCCGGACCATGGAACATCTGCAACGATCCAATGAAGAACACAGCTGTCTACATGCACAGTACCTTCGAAATTTCCCGTATATTCAACTCGTAAACGTACAGCATTTAAGCATCGCATCCTGTGAACATATTCCTCCCCTGATACGTATATTCTCCCTAACAGGTCGTTCCAAAGCCAAGCAGCACCATGTACTTCGCTCACACGACAAACCACGGCCCGCGTGTGTAGTGAAAGGGTATGCACTCCAGGTAATAGGCATTTGTCCGCTAACTTCATTAAATATCCTAGGAATTCAACGTCCTTCGCCACCCAAGTGCATTTAGATGGGTGATCGGCCTTGACGACTGAGTACCGTAACCAAACGCCTTGTTCTATGGGAATTCCTGAAGGATGGCAAAGGGAGCTTATTCGGGACATTCCCGTTTGCTGAATAGAGGGCGTTGAGAACTTCATGGACATGATTTCTCTTGTTACCGTAGCGTAGACGGACGCCTCATTTAACTGCTGGTCTACCGAGACGACGACTCCAATCTGCCTTTCTATCACATCGGGCTGTCTCTCCATGCGCATGAAATTTTGTCGGTAAAGCGGAAAATCCTCTTCGAACGTTTCGCCGCAAACGTTGATCGACCAGGCGACGTAGGAGCAGCCACTCACTTCCGGCTGCGGCATGACCCTCATGTCATATCGCGCTCCCTCGACAATCCCTCGTCCTAGCCACGGCTTGTTCGTAGCGATGTTGCGAGCGGAATAGGGTACAAATACCCGGCCCACTCGGGATTCCGCGTACGCATACCTAAGCTAATCGTATCAACGGTGTCCTTGGTCGGCGATTGACTCACTTTTCACTTTTCTCCGTGATTTTGCCAATCACACAGGTAAGTTCCGATTTGCGCACAACGGAACTAGCCACATAACGACAGTCCGCTTGAGGCGGGGATTGCCGTTGTGCAGTAAAAATTATCTCATCGCCTTCCTAAACGGTTTGAACAGATGCAAGTCAGTCGAGATTCGGGAAAAACTGACCGAAAAAACGTCACGGAGGTCGTTACATGTGCTATTTGACAAATAAGACGTAATTGGAAAATAGACCTTTCCTAGTCGTTCCTCTTGTATGAACGCGTATCGTTTCAACAACTAAAGAGAAAGGAGTTATAAGCAAATTTCATTATTTTTGCACTTTGCCAAGTTAGAAGAGTGGACGTGCTCTTTCAAATCAGACAAACATTGTTTGGCACGTTGTCATGTGTAAAAGGCAAACAAGCCGCGCGGCTTGTTAGTGCGACGAATGTTTTCGTAATCTTTTGTGCGAAACGAAGCCAAGTGTGGAGCTTAAACAAACCTTTGATATCACGCCTTCTCCTAACGATCGCTGCATATCGTCTCATAGAGGTCTTTGTAAATCATGAACTGGTGCTGTAAGAGACAAGAACGTCGTCAATAGGATACACGTGAACACGCACAAACATCGTAAAAGGTTGTCTTCACAAGGGTACGTGTACAGGAGAGCTTCGTGAATCATAACTGCGCCGAGAAAACAGAAAACATTTTATGTGGCGCTCAGAGAAGGGCAAGAAGGCGCGTGATTTCCCGATCCTCTGGCCGCGTGAGGGAGTATAGCGAAGAAAAATGGAAAGTGAAGATGGCATATGGGCCACACGACATATGGAGCGATTATTAGCTTTGATTTCGGCGTCCCTGACAACGAAGGTGAGCGTCAGGAATCTCGGAACGTGGGTAATTCACGGCATTCAACGTTTTCCCAGGCGACCGTTTTCGTCTACCTTCTTTGATCGTTGGTTTCATTGCATAAGCTTGTCATTGAGGCCAATTCCCTAATGACAGGTGGTGAGCAAAATGAGCCGTGTACTAAGCGAGCCGGCACTCCTAGCAAACTGAACGAGTGCGGTTGCGTAATACTATAAAAACAGGCAATGGCACAACGAGTCGACGTCACACAAGACGGTCCCGCGTGTTTTGTCACAGTGACCTCAGCACGATGGGTCCAAGGCACATTATACCATTTTGCAGTTGCTGTAGTCCTGTTGCCTCGGCTTGTCTTTGCAACAGCCGTCGTGATCGCAGCCGTTTAACTGAGACTTTTTATCCATCAGTGGGTCCTATAGCGCACTATCTTTTGCGTTTGGAATTTTCCTTCGTTCACACTATCACGACTGACGATGTCCAGACATCGTAGAAATAATGAAGTTCGCGGACGAGCAACGCGCGGTCTAAAATGTTTGGCACGACTCAGTGGCCAGAAGCTAAATGTTGTGGCTTTTGTTGAGTGCTGTCCGTGCGGAGGACGGACTGACTTCGCGTTGACATGGTTATATGTTTTTGTCCCTTCATTTACAACGTACGATCCTTTAACAAGCATATGGTTGCTATGGGGACTTTGCTAACGTATGTCATTGTTCCTTAAATTTCCCGTGTCCCCGAAAGAAGAATCCATTCCCATACTGAGCTATTCGCTCCCAAAAGCACGTCGCGCGAGGACTTCTTGGTCTTTATTCAATACAACAACATGCCCTCCACATACACCCGTAACTTCAGCAGCAACCCGCCATACAAAAGAGATTAAAACTCGGCCCAGCCACTGTCTCCTTCCGCGGTGGTGTCAGTCGTCGGCGCGAAAGGATCTTCTAAATTTTGATCGTTATATATTCTTTTATGCAAAAACAATAGCAAACCAATGTCTCCTCCTAAGAACGGCGAGTCGCCGCTGTCAAATGGGTTCGCTCCACTGACGAGATCAGAACTTGTGAAGTCCATGTCCTCCGAAAGAGGAAAGTCGTCGGAGAAGCCACCATCAACTCGGAGCTGGTCCACGCGCAAACCATCGGCGTCCTGAACGCCTCCTGCCCCTCTGACACCCTCGTCGATTGGAACAAATGCGGAGTCGGGCTTGTTTTCGCGGATGTGGCGGTTCAGCTGGTGCTCACAAAAGTCAATCCAGTTATTGGCCAGTTTCTCTACAAGCGGAATAGATGTTAATCTGACACAGGAACTACGTACCCGTAATATTGCAAGAAATGAGTTGGGAGGACGAACTGAAGAGGATACCACCACGGACGGTCAGTAACAAGCGGTAGGCGTACGCCTTCAGAGGTGCCTGGAGTGGTTCAGTTCCAAGGATTCGGGAAATGAGCCAGTCCACTTCGTCTTTAATGTCCTGAATTGAAAGATACTGTAATTGAAATGCGAATAAATCGAACTAACCTCGAAAAGATTCACAGCGCGTTCGGCTATGTCTGGCCTAGAGAATAAGATGTAAGTTACCAGCTTAACCACACAGCCGTGAAGAGCCGTGAAATTGGGCAATTCGTGCGCAGTGTAAAAAAGGTTGGCCAAAAGCGACCGTCCGGCCTTTTCCGGTGGAAATGCGGGAAATTCGGCTTGGGACAAAGGGCGACCGAGTTGTGCGGCCAAGCGATCGAACATGACTTCGTCGTTGGTATTAGCTAGATTGGCGATAAAGTGGAGCACGTCGAGACATGTTGAATCAGCTGAGTGCTAAATTGCAAAGCTGTGTTGTCTCAAAAAATCTCAAAATCATACCTGGAGATATTGAAGGATTTTCGAAGTGACCGCGTAAATGGTGTCACCTGAAGCGGCCACAGCTTCGGTTACTGCTGCCAGGAAGACTGTGTTGGGGTTCCGGACAGAACGATCACGAGGTACCAGCCCCGGAAGCACGGCGAGAATCTCCTCCTTCTGTACTTCTTCAGCAGGACAGCCAACGGGGAAGCTATCAACTAGCAGCTCGTTCATGATATAACAGAAGTTTTGCATGGCACTGCGTGCGCCGCCGGCTGAAAGATAAAACAATCTGGGAGATCCCAAAGGAGTAAGCATACTTTGCGCATTGCTCCCGAAGCACATTCGCTCCAAAATTGCCCTCAGGTTCCAAACACTGTAAAACGACTGGTAAAATTTTCTCGTGGCATTGTCGACGCAGGGATCTTCACATTTCCGCTGGATGGCGCGTAACATCTCGCGGTAGACGTAAGAGGCGTTTTCGTGAACAAGGCAGGGCAGCGTAGGATCAATGTGCTCAATTAGTTTCTCCGGGATATTCTGACTGTCCAGCCACTAAGCAGATTTCCAATTGGAATACACACGAGGTGCGAAAAAGTTGTTGTTACCTCAACGATGTCTAGATAGACGACGTCCTGCGTCTTGCTCAGAGTCCTGAGTTCCCCTGACGGGACCAGTTGGAGCAGATAGAGCAAGAGCTCACTGATCGAACTTTCGTAACTACCCTCGATGAGGGTGTCGATGAAGTTCACATCTGACGTATCGAGTAGATACGGAAATACCTGCGAGAAGCGAACAATAGAAGACATCCACTTTGACTTACATCTGCTGGCGAAACTTCAACGAATGAGATCAGGGCGTCCTTGTAGTACTGTGCATGAAGGCTAGTGTACTTCCCGCGGTACTTGACAAGGTATGTTTGAAGATATTTCATGACTTCGTGATTACTCGTCATCGCTGCCACGAAGGTGTGGTTCTTGATGCCGATCAGCGAAGAGCACTTAGAGGCCCGTCTGAATATCTCGCACATTTACGGAAACCTTTACTGGTGCCGCTACCCGTAGGAGAACACATCCTCTGTACTTGTGTTCTTGTCTGGATCCAACATAGTATGAATGAACTCGCATTGAATATCCGTCGAGAGAAAGCTTAAACACCCACATATTGAAGGTCGGAAGATTGGTATGTTGATGGGTTGATGCATATAAAGTGGGACAAGATTTCTGGTTCTTATATTTTAGCTATGTTTACGATTGGAGAAAAATTAAGAGGGACGTTCAGTAGCTACTGCTTTCTTTTCATTAAGGACTTGCGGTTCTCTCCTTCTCATATACCGTTTCGTAATTGCTTTTGTTTACCCTGACCATCCATCGATTTTCGAGTGAACATGCTCAAAAGATTCCTTAAAGGATCAACGGTGCAGTGAATTACAGCTGACACCTGCCACAGTTCAGCCACAGGAGTGGAGACTGTTGGTTTGGAGAAACTCTTGGAAGAGGAAGGAAAAACTTATTTTGACAATTTTGCTCATCTGTGCTTGTTTGTGGACAACAAGAGGGTAGGCGACATGGGAAGTGGTAGAGCGGTTTTGGGTACACAACACTACATTGACGCATTATTTGCTTGCTTAGGCGCGGCGCCCTGCCACCATGCCAATTTGGGGTTAGGCTCGCTGCATGCCGACCTTGTTATGGTATGAGTTTAAAGTAGAAACTGGGTAAAAAAATTGAAAATATGTCTCACTTCATGTGCAACAACCCAATATAACTTACTAGTCCATGAACGTATGGTCCGTAGAATATCGCATCTCGCTAAGTACGTATTCGTGGTCAAGAATTTCTGTGAGTTCGATGTCTTCAGAGGGTTTTTGAAGTATAGCATAAAGGGACTCCTGCGGTGTAGGAGGAACAGTCCCTTGCTCCCGAGAACGGTCGTTGACACTTTGACTGTTTTGTTGCTCTTCCCAAAACATGGTTTTGTTCTTCTAAAAGTAAGCGTATATGCAGTTTGTCCGAACTGGCTCCTCCATCGTAACCACTAAAGCTACGCGCCGCACATGCAAAGTAGATATCAAGTACAGGCAATAGGAGCTACTTCTCCCGACCCAACTTTATTTAAGAAAGCAAATCCAGCTGGCAGACGTTTGTGCCATTTATGGCGTCAGACTGGCACTGAATCACAAATTCCAGATATCGTAACTCGAACGCGGAGTGCACGAATTTCGTGCAGAGATCCACAATGGTCGTCCGTTTAAAGTATTCGCTGAAAAAGGATCGCCTCCCCCATATCCATCCAGGATGCATCCACAATTGCAAACCCAATGGCTAAGCAGTCAACATCCACCCATCAATTCCATCGAAATACGCTCCCCGTGTCTGATCTCTGCCCTCGACCAACTAGCGGATCGTCGTGTGTGGGCAGTTTTTATCCCAAGTTCGGATCGCGCCTCCCAGATGGCGGTGAACGGTCCCACGCTCTGCTTTTCCCAACTTTGTTGGCGTCAAGCCCTTCCTATCGCCGTTTTCCTTCCCATTTTGTTTCCCTCCCATTTTTGCGTTCTTTCAAAACTGATAAGAGCCGTCAGAGTCGCTTGTGCTGCCTAGCTTCCATTACGTTCGTCACTTTAGTCATATATTTTCTGTTTGTATTTTGTCAAATTTAGACTTTAGACGACACATGCCGTCGATGCGGCTTTTACACAGCATTCCTGATATGTTTACAGAAACACCTTACTTTTAAACACTCGTCACATCCGCCAGCCTTGGTGTTTAGATGAAAAAAAGTAAAAAAGAACATTTTTCGTACTGCAAACTTGATCTACGAATGCAGACTATCTTGAAGCTTGCAAGTTAAAGTCATGTTGCCTCTCAAAATCTACCGCATCTTGCCACATTGTTGCCATAATGGCCCCTATCATTGAGCCAACTTGCAGCTCCAAGCTCCTTTCCTCCTCTCCTTAGCAAATCAAGTTAAATCTCATCCCTAGGAAGATATTCGCGCTTAAAATCAATAAACAGGTTCAAGATACCTACGTTGGATAAAAACGACGGAGTGGTAACTAGCTCCTGGTAATCAATTTTTGCGCTTTTACCGCATCGCTGCAAGTGGTTCCTAGGCAACTGTGTGGAGATTAGTTCAATTCCGTCAGATTCACCCGTGTTTCCCAACCTTTATCACTCCGTAATTACATACTTTATCCTTGTATTTTATCAAATTTAGAGTTCAGAGGGCACAGACCTTTCATGTGGCTTTCAGAGAATATTCCGTCTTCGAAATTCGACATGTCAAAGCGGAAGGTCTTGTTGATGGGGAAAAGCGGGTCAGGTAAAACGAGCATGAGGTCCATTATTTTTGCGAACTACATCGCTCGTGATACCAATCGGCTTGGACCCACCATGGAAGTGGAACACGCTCACGTGAGGTACATATTCCAGTCTGGCGACCTAGAGAATTAATTATGTTTTAGGTTTTTAGGCAACTTGGTTTTGCACCTGTGGGACTGCGGAGGACAAGAAAATTTTATGGAAAACTATTTGCTATCACAGAAGGATCAGATTTTTAAAAATGTCCAGGTAAGTCCTGCTCAAGGACGGTGCAAACAATGAGTTCGAAATGAGTTCATCTTGTAGAGTTCGAATAGAGCTCTCTCCTCCCCCTATGATTCCCTTCCTTATTCCTGTCCCACAAAGTAAGGGCCGAAACAATCACTTTCAGGTTCTAATATACGTGTTCGATGTCGAGAGCAGAGAAGTAGAGAAGGATTATAAATATTTCCAAGCTTGTTTGGAGGCCCTGCTCATCAATTCACCAACGGCGAAAATATTCTGCCTCGTTCACAAAATGGACCTGATTGTCGAGGAGAAGAGGGAAGATGTAAATCTTCGAGTTTGAGACATGCGTCTATCTGACACTTGCTTAGATATTTATTGACAAGGAGAAAGATATCAATGCAAAGGCGGAGGAAATCTTTAAAAAGACAAAGTCCGACCCTGACATCCGGTGTTTCCGATCTTCGATTTGGGATGAGACCCTGTACAAAGCGTGGTCGGCCATCGTCCACAAGTTAATCCCGAATGCCGAGACAATGGAGGAAAAGCTTATGAAGTTTGCGCAGATTGTTGACGCTGATGAGGTAAACATGCATCCCTCAACTCCAGTTCTAAAGTGTCCCCTCAGGTCCTTTTATTCGAAAAGGCCACTTTTCTAGTGATTGCTCAAGCCAAGATCCACGACCATCCCGATTTACATCGTTTTGAAAAGGTGTCCAACATCATTAAACAGTTCAAACTGTCCTGCAGGTAGGATCTTCACCAGAAAGGGGGTGCTCACGATAATTTTCACCATTTCCAGCAAGATGGGATCGCAATTTGAGTCCATTCATGTCCGCAACAACAACTTCGCTGCGTTCATTGACAGCTTTACCAGCAACACCTTCATCATGCTCATCCTGCCGGATGGATCCGTTTCTACGGCAACAACGCTGATGAACATAAAGAACGTTAAGAAGCACTTCGAAAAACTCGAAGCCAAACAGTAACAGAGTGCAGTTGCCATACGCGTAGTCTGCCTACCTGTCCGATGTACATTTGCGGCGGTTATAACACTTATTGCCATTGTTGTTGTAAAACGCGGTTCATTCACAATATATGTGTATTTTTGTGCAGTAAATTGTTGCTGCAGAGCAACGCTTCCTGCCAATGATGCTGATCTTGTGTCACTAGTCATTACTTGCAAATATCATGATTTGGAGCTTTCGTGGTGACTTTCTGTCCTATAGAGTGTGTAAAGGATTTCCTACAGTTATTACTTCGGCACGAGTGTCTCTACACTGTCATTGTGACATTAACTAACATCTCTAAAGTGTACGATATACGTACATCAAATCAATCAAATCAAACTACTAAATAAGGGAGAATAGTCTGGAAGTGTCCGTCTGAACGTGAGAACCTTTTGTCTGTTTTACAAGGCAGATGTTCATATTCGCTGTGTGTGGCCTTTTTGTAGTTCTTGCCCGGTGACTCGCTTTGCCAATCCGCGCTCGAGAAATTGTGACAAAGCGAAATTTGCGCGCATATATAACCCCGTTTATTTACTAATACGGTTTCACGTTTTAGGAGGACATGCATCCATTGACAGAACAATGTGGAACAGTGTACAGCGTTCTCTTGGTTGTTGTAGCTGCGTGCTACTTCCTTTATACGATAGTTCGGTAAGAGAAGGTCATTCTGGCGCAGTGTCATCATTTTCTGTTTTCAGTCCTCGGTTCAAGTATCAAACACAATGTTGGTTTTGCTCCCAGTACACAAGTGTTGAGCACAGATATCTCAACTGCTTCACTTGTCCACACTGTGATCAGTACAACGGATTTAGAAGTAATGGCGACTATAACAGACGCGTCGGAGGTTCGACCGAACTCTCCAGTCGGCAGTTCTGTCGCCGTGTTCCTAAGGATTCTATCAAAACCAACAACGGCCTATGCAAGAAATGCAATGACAATCAAGTGTTGCTCATTTCCCAGATGAATCGTTTCGAGCCTAGCGACGAGGTGAGGGAGGGATTTGATTTCGAATACGAGAGAACCTCATTTAGATGAATTTTTCGGCGGAGCTACAGGTATACAAGGACACATTAGATCGCATGTATCCGCTATGCGATAAATGCACTGTATACACTAACAAGAAGCTGGTTAACGATCAAGTAAGTTTAAAAGGCGACTAGCGGATTCATACGGGCATATTACTGTTTAGTGCAAATGGGCTGGCACAGCAGGAGACTCCAGAAGCTTTTCCGGATTCGCGTTCAAGGACCACTTCAATCGATTCCTGGCGGTATGTCCTCCTGATACGCGTAGTAATAGGGGATACATTTGCAGCCCACGATAGCCACGGACTTCGACGGTAGTTCTGTCAGTTCAGAACGTCGGTTGGGTGAGCGGGCAAAGAAGTCTTTCTTCAACAGCGGAATGCGCGTTAATGTCTGCTTCCTATCGACCTATGTCATCGCAGTGCTGTTTTTGTCGGCCAACTTCGATGAGTTGCAAATGGACTCCGATCACATCATTTTCGACCTCCACTTCGTGTATCCGTCACTTATCCTTAATCTACTGCCGACGCTCAGCTCAAATACGCCATGGATATCAATGGCTGCTCTTGGTGCTCACGGGTACGGTATGTACAGCAGCGAAGCTCGTGCAATCCTGCCTGACTTGTTGGGTGTCGGAGCTTGGATTTTTATGATCGGAGCGCACTTCGTGCCATACAGTCTCTCCGACCCCTACTTCATTCGCTTAATCGCCGCCATCACGGTATGCCTAACGAGTGCATGTGTGGCGTTCCTTCCAAGAAGGCGAAGGCATGACCTGCCGCTAAATAGGTCCGACTCCAGGTATGTGATTGGAGGATTCAGCGTTTGAACCTTGTGCTTTAGTGTATTCCAAAATTCACTGAATCCCCTTATGGAACGCTCGACATCAAATTCGGACTTCGTGCTCTCCAGTAGCTTCAGAAGGCATAGAGTACCAACGATCGATCCTGAACCAGAATATCCTGAACCCACAATGCCGAGCGACGATCAGCAGCTGAGCGAAGACAGAGATCGTGGTATCACACCAACTCGAGAAATCAGAGGAATTCTTAGAAGCCTCACATTGGACGATGACAGTGTGGCTGCGAGGGTGCTAAGAAATCGGCGACCAGCTTTCTCTCCAGTGAATTACAGTCCTGCCGTGAGTTGTTTGATCTGTTTGATTTGCCACTGACAGTATGTTCTTAAGCGGAAGGTTAAGACCACAAGTCGGCTCGGTACGGTATTGTAGCCCACCAACTCTACGACATTCCAGAGAATTTTATTGTTGTTATTGTTATGAATCGTCTCCTGTTGTACTTCAGAGTCAGACCCTGTTTTGTTGTTGTCTGTTACAGTACGCTACAGTACACGTTGTTTTTGGAGTTTGTGATCTCGATGCCTGCCTGTTATACATATATAAATAAAGTTTCATGCACATAATGTTATACCCACTGCTAGGAGTAAATATTGAAAATACCATATAGAGTGCTGCTTCTATTATACTTGTATTTGAACAGGAGGTCATGCTTGAGTTGGCCACGTGTGACACGGATAATGCATAGTTAACACAATGTAACTGGAGAAGATTCTATGGTTCACACACGCACTGCCCATAAAACGCCTCACATTGAGCGAGGAGGGCTCAGTACCTTTGATCGTTTGCTCTAACGCAATGGTGGTGAAATCTAATGAGAAGTGCAGTACACATGATAATATGTATATTGATGCTGCATGTGCACGGTATACCATGCATGTGCCATGTGCATGTATCCTCTTTGTGTGTACCTTATGTACCTCTTTGACCTACGCTACGATGGTTTGAGCGCTACGTCCATCCTTTATTCGTTCCATTCATGCTCTCTTCAGCTTTACTGAGCACTTTGGAATGTGAAAAATGATGCCCTTATCTGCCAAGTTCCCATCTCTGGACATTACTTCTTTTCTGTTCAAAAAGGGGGCTCAGCCCCCCTTTTGCTGTTGTTCATTACAGTATGATATACATAGTACATACATGTTGTGTTCTAAAAATTGTGATCTCGCTGCTTGCCTGTTAAGTGTCCACTGATACAGAACTAGGAGTAAATAATGAAAATTTCATCGAATGTGCCGTTAACTGTTTGAGCGAATGTCAGCGTCATGAGGGTGCATTTGACTGAAATGTCAACAAAACGTCGCCGCTTCCATCGCGCAACTGGCTGAGCGGCCAATCTAAAGGATTTGGGGGAGGGGGACGAGACCGCCCCCAGGCGGTGTGATGCTTTAGGGTGAACCTGAAATTGCAACTGCTTTCTGGAGGTTTTGGAAACGAACGAAGCTTGTTTGGTGCCGTCCACACGTGGAGCCTAAGGATTTGCCGAAGCCGCGGCTGTTGTCCAAAAACGTGCGGAGGAGACGTGGGTCGACGTACCCTCTGCATTGTGTAGGCCCTCTTTTTCATTGTTTATTTCGTGAAGTTCGGCCGCTGCATAAGATGTTCGCAACAATTCTGCGTTTTCAGCTGCGGGACTGCTCCTCATTAAAAAGCACGCCGATGTCCACTGAGGGGTCCCGGGGGAATCAAATTTCGAGAGCAAGGGTTCTGCTGAGTCTACACGTGTGCACATGCGTGGAATGCAACGCTATGCGTGTTGTCGTTTGGGGTCTGCCCACGGGCGACGTCCTGGTTATCACCAAGTGTGCGCTTCTTCGCCGGATTTGCGCCTTGCTCTCTTTATGAATTCAGCCAGAAAGGCCCTCTCGTTTCGCGCCCTCACATCTCCTCAATCGATTGTCTTTCAGTTTGCTGTATCTCAGACATTGTGCAGACAGTCAGCCATGTTGCTTCGGTGGACACTTTTCGTGGCCTTAGCGGGGCTGCTCCATGCCGATCGTCTGGTGCCCGAGGGCTTGACCCGGTCGATGAGAGGTTTTGCGAACAGATTGCGGAGCAGTTATGAGTCCAACTCGCGGATTGAATACGTCGAGAGGGTAAAACCTAGAGAATTTATGGCGCCCATCGAGCAAACTGTTTTTGCAGGACGTGCAGAAGCAGCTGGAGGGGTGGATCGAGGTGCACTCCAGTGACTTTTATGAGACCACGCAAGAATTCCAAGGAAAAATCCAAAGTTTCTTCGATGACAGGTCAAAGGCCATAAAGGTACCTTTCCCTAAGGGGTCCTTTCTTATCCATCGACGGTTTAGAACATCGTCGCGACTTCCGAGTCCTCCACACAGTCGATGCTTTACAGTTCCCATCGATTGGTGGTAAGCGCTCGTTTGCCTTTCAATGTCCACTGGTCCCTCACGGCCGACTGACCTGATTCTCAACGCTCTCGCCAGGCAGACTGAAAGGGATTTTTGGCTTCGACGCCTAAAGCACTATTCATAATTTATGAGAAATTTACTAACAGCCAAAATACGCGCTTATGACATAGCCTGTAATTCAGGATGACGCTGAGTGTGATCGATTCAAGGAACAAATTTCCGACGAGGGTCTGAGATGGCAGCCGCAGCGGACGAGGAAGAAACCTCTCAAGTCTGGAGTTCACGTGAACGTGGAGACGTTTGTCTGCGGTCGGTGCACAGTGGGTCCATGGTGAGGAATTCCGACTGTTTAGAAAGCTCCGTGATACGAGACTTCGAGTGGACGGGGAATCCTGAGATTCTGAAGGCGTTTCGGGACAATCGGCAGTCGGGAAGGGCGAAATCACGGCAATATATAGGAACCTATAGTGGGCTCACTAGAGCTTTTCCAAGTGCGACTATACCCGTTAATGTGCTTATAAAAGAGGCTTCTTCCAGGCTTCCGATGGGTTGTAGAGCCGGAACCGATTACCTTCGACCTCTTTGATCCACGCTATCGGCAGTGGTTCATCGGAGCGGAGTCCTCCCCTAAAGACGTCCTTTTCCTCATCGACTTGTAAGTCTAGCCTACACTCTTCTTTATCGCCCTCTTACAGTAGCGGGAGTGTAAAGGGTCAGACGCAGCATTTAACCAAGATGACCATCTTGCACGTCTTGGCCACGTTAAGTCCCAACGACTACTTCAACGCTGTCTGGTACAGTAGTAGGCAGGAGATGGTGCTGAAGAACTGTTTCACCGGCTTCCTCCCGGCGACCACTAGGAACAAACGGGTAGGTGAATTATAACTTTGTCCTTTGGCGACACTCTCTAATCTGCGCCCTTTTTGCCTTTTCGCTCCTTTGGACGTCTGTGCAGACTTGTGCAGTGCGAAAGAGCAATTATTCTTGGCGTTTGGACACGTAATTAAGAATGTTCGTCGGGGGCACATCCGTCGATGTTGCGATGGCCGACGGCGCGCGCCTTTTCATGCTGAAGTTGTTCGCGGGGCCGACGAAGCGTGGCTCATCCCAAATGGACGAGACTCGGCCGTCTTGACACTCGCCTGGCGCGCCGACGTCTTGTCCGCATCCCAAAACAAAATTAGTCGAGCGCCCTGTTCGTCGCGTATATCGCGGGGACATGCCTCCCCGGTTCCGCTTTATGCCCATCGTGAGTAGCTTCGTCCAGCCACAGGGGGTTCGTCGGCAACGAGGCCACGGGGACAATGTGAATTATGCTCAGAGGCATCGGATAGCGCTGAACTACGAAAACATCGGGACGTTCTCAATGGGAAGCAATGATTGGATTAGCATGGGATGAGAGATGCCTATACATATCTGTAGCGCGGGGAAGAGATATGCCTGTGATCTGGCAAGAGTTGTATACCGAGTGCTTTCTTATGATCGGGCTAAAGACTAAAGAAGAGCTGGAACGTAATACAACAAAATGTCAGTGAGAAGTCAAAGTTGTGCCTAACATTCAGTTGAGTTATCCTTTTTGACTGTTTTTATTTCTTTGTCTTTTGATGGTTTACCATATTCGTATAGCTCAATCTAAGGGTGGCATTAGGGATACTTTCCTTGTAAAGCTCTCACAGACGAGCAATTTCCCGATGTGAGGCTCTGGAAATGGCAGTTTGCTCTCACAGCAAGTAAATTAATTTAAAACCGCTCTCACTATGCTGTTGTGCACTTATATATGTATCTCTCACGGCGTATGGCGAATCGAAGCTAAGATAGCGAAGCTAAAAAAAGCGTTGTGTCCTAAGGATATTGAAGTTTGATGATATGTGTACCCTTTGCCTGCTAAAGAAAAAAGAGCAAACATTACAGCTTTTTCAAAATCAACTGGAAAGGATAGAAGAACGAGATCAGGCGCATCTGACACCGGCCCTGAACTACAGCTTGAATCTACTCCGACAGGTTGATCCAGAAGTCCACTCGTGAAATAACAGTCCAATTGAAGGGACAACTAAATGCCTCCGACTTCCTGCGGGAAACGATGGGCGTTGGTTCTGGAGGACATCAGATGGTCATGATCTTCACCGATGGCATCGAGGAGTGGCCCGTAGATCTAGTGGAGAGGGAGATGGAGAATAAGGATGACGTGGTTTGTACTTCCCAAGCATATCTCACTACATGACACATTAAGGTTCGAGTTTTCGGATTCTCAATGGGTTACGGAACCGGCGAATTACCCATCCTCCACTACATCTCATGCAACACCGCTGCGTCCTACTCCATCGTGGACTCCATTGCGGACGTGAAACTGCAGTCCAGGTCATACGTCAGCACGTTGTCCGAGGTGCTAGCGTTGTCCTACAGAGATAAGGATTCCATTGAGAATAGGCCGATCACTTGGTGAGTTAACTGCTAAGAACCGCTACACAGCAAAAAGAAATGTAAAAAATAGTTGTTGCCAGTAGTTGCTAAAACGATCAACTTTGATTCACATAATTGAGTGCACTCCTAAGGATTTTTTAAATTCTAAATACCAACCCTTTCTTGACTCACTTCCCTTAGCGCTTGTCCACATTTTGCACTTCCACAGCATATAATTACGTTTGTCTGACTCTAAAGACTCAACATATTCTCGGATAGCGTACCGTTTAAAATGCTGTTCAATGGCAGAAAACAGGGACAAAAAGCTTCCAGTTACAGAAATGCACCCTTAGGTCTGTGCCGTACATGGACACCCAGGACAACGGACCTGTGCTCACCCTGTCCATGCCCATTCTCAACATGATGATGAACGGGAGCAACGGCTTCATCGGCGTCGCCGGCGTGGACGTGCTCTTCAGCGAACTCGCCGAGCTCCTTCCTAACAACGAGCAGATCCACGCGTTTATCGTCGACAACAACGGCATCGTCATGTATCATCCAAGGCTCAGCACTCCCGTGAGAAGGTCCTTTCTCCAGAGAAATCCCTAAACGTCAGTTTAGAGGCGAGAAGTGTATTCCGTGCGTCGTACTGCATGCTACGACACTAGGACTCCCCCTCGGAAAGGCGGTCGAATCCAGTTTGGAGGCTCGGACGAGCGGGTGCTCAAACTGATGGGCCTCGTGGACTCCATCCACACTACAGACATCGTAAGAAAGCCGATCGAAAGAACGCAAAACAGCGGTGTTTCAGATGGAGATAGAAGAACCTACGGAGAAGTTCAAGGAATTCAGGCGTTCCATGATCGACAGAACTTGCGGAGAGACAATAGAAGACGTAAGAACCAGCCTCTCACTCTCTAAGGTCTCCTAGTCGCTTAGGGTGCGTTGGAATACCGCTGTTCACTGATCGAAGGAACGCCGCTAGTGGCCGGATTCATAGGACGAAAAGGGTCCTTTGTGCTCTCGCTGAAGTACACGGCGAAGAAGCCTACACTGCCGTTTAAAGAGCTGGTCGGATTCTACGTGCCAAAACGGTAGGAATTTTGTAAATCTTGCAGGAGCATGAAGACGTCCTGGAGTCTCACCTTTTCACGACCTCAATTTCTAGGGAAGTATGCGGAGACCAGTTCGACTCCTACGATGATCTGGACCGCTTGGACGCATACATTTCCAACCAGGAGCAGTGCAATGACAATAGAAAGATACCCTATGCCTTCACAAACATCTTGACGTCCTGGAGTCTCAGTTGGCCGGAGCTCGAAGAAAACCGAACGTGCGCCACGGCGCCCCTCCCAGACGACTACTTCCATCCGCTGCACGTCTCTTCCTTTGTCTTCACACAGTCCAAGATCTCTGCCTTCTACCCAAAATGGTTTGTCTCCACATTAATGTTAGAATACCTTTTTGGCGCTTCATTGAAATTGGTCCCTGATTGAAGCTCATTCACTGTGGCTATTTTCAGCAACTTCGCAGCAGTTAAGCCGATCCTCACCGAATTGGGTCCGCCGCTTCAATCCCGGAACGGAGTTCCAGAGCTCAGGAACGAAGAGGCGCTGGAGACGTTTGTCGTCGACGACACGTTCATCGCCAAGCGGGACATCCATGACTCGAGCCACGAGAAGCTTCTGGCGACGGTGGGGGTGCAGTGGAAGACGCAGTTTGTTAACGACCTCTGGTACAACATGACTCATGAGGAGACGGGCTGGGGCGACTGCTTTACGGTACACCCTTCCCATGTTTTATACATATTAGCTTAACGTCTGCAGAAAGGCAAGGAGTGTCACCTGGTGACAGCGAACGCCTATGTCGTCGCCTCAACCACTTCCAGACGCGGCAATCTCGCTCACGTAGATTCGTTTC
Organism: Steinernema khuongi; assembly: GCA_016648015.1. NCBI lineage: Eukaryota > Metazoa > Nematoda > Chromadorea > Rhabditida > Steinernematidae > Steinernema > Steinernema khuongi. The sequence goes on along the minus strand of JADLIF010003247.1, from coordinate 149,303 downwards.
TCTTCGAGGAACTGCTTCGTGAAGGACATCTGAAGCCGGTGTCCTGGACAGACCACCAGAGGTACTGCAAGCCCGACGACACGAACTCCTACTCGATGAGCACCTCCACCGGCTCGTCTCTGCGGTCTCCTTTCAGGACGCTGGCCAAGAGACTCGTCTCCGCAGCCTACTCTTTCGTTTGGTACTGCCGTCTAACCATCTTCTGCCCCGTGCCGACATTCCTGGAATCTTGACCGAAGAGACCGTTTTACGCAGTCCTTATTCTTACCTTTTTGCAAATCCCAACCCAAAATTCTTTCAGGACCCTGTCCAGAAATTTGCAGTACAATCTCCTCAGTTGACTTTTCCCGTTTCAGGCTTCTTCTGGGTGTCTGCACCGACTTCTCACACACCCAGCCCGTCATGGTCGGCAACGTATGCAAGTTCTCGCGGATAAAACACCTCGAGCACTGCAGTCTTCAGTTCACGACATATGTGCTCGATCCACCCAAGTCGGTCGCTGTCGGCGTTAATCGCGAGAACTGTAGTCGGTAAGCCGTTCGTTATTCGGCATGAAAAAACAGGCGTCTCCAATTCTTTCACCTCTGAAAATTTACCTAAAAGTTGCAAAGCGGCAAAGGAGCGTTTCGCTGAATTACTGCGGAATCGTCGTTTTACTTGCGCATGCCCACTCCTATCCAGTAGTCTGATGTCGTACTCCGTCTTATGACGCTCCCAATTCTATTTTTCACTTTTTTTACTTTTATAATTCATCAGTATCGGAGCTTCGTTAGAAGAAGCATCTTTTAAACGACAGCTATTGATAAAAGTGAATTACAAAAAAGAGATCAACGGTCTTTAGAAAACTCACAGGAAACGTATCAGAGGCGACCGTACACAATTTTAATCTTTCATTCACTATTAGAAACAGTGCTGGCAGAAAACGGTGATTGAAAATGAGATACCGATGAGCGAGTCGGAAAGCTCAATTCCGACGCGAGCTCGATCCTCCCAATAGTTAAGGATGACCGAGAGGCGGAAATGTGTCCTGTAGAGCCAATGTTAGCTAGTCATGTCAGAATCAAAGACAGAAAATGTCAGATAAATGCACCGTTATCTATTTTGTTGCCTGCACCAAGATACGCTCTTTGGAACAGCTGACACTCTGCGTCTCGTTTGTAAAGTGCTCTGAGTAATCGACGTGCGTAACGCGTAGACGTAGAAAACTCTAGTTAAGAGGACCTTGGGATCCGGGTGTTTACCCATTGAGATCCTGTGCTCGATCCCCTAAACAAGCCTGTTCGGTGGAAGTGAAGAGATGTTAATCCCTCTTCCAGTTCTTTGGTAAGGTGAAACATTCATGAGCGGATTTCAAATCCTATCCTGTCTACAGGCAAGGTTGTTATCGTCTAGCCTCCCGTTATTAGCGGAATAGAAAATACTGTGAGAACCGCACATTTAATTTCACGACGCTTCAGCTCTTAAAAACATCGTGGTTATTCACCAAACGTGGTTTGTGGTCGGTGACGCAGTGTTTAACATGCGAAAACACGAGTCAGTGGGAAAAGCCATTTTTGGAAATTTTCATTTAAACGGAATGTAGATAGCAGAGACTTTGCTTATGTCAGTAGTACGACGTCCCAACAAGAGGAACACAATCTTTTAAGCCGTGGGAGTCCCAATACACCTTCTTCTGGGACATGAGTGGTCGAATTTGGGACGCTCCTATTTATTTTTTAACATAACTAGGAATATCCAGTTGACACTAAGTATTTTGTCCTTATGGTGACAGTTTAAAACTCTAAAATCTCACAAGAACTGTCTCTGCTCTGGAATGCATCTCTGTGCTTCAGGTCGGCGACCGTGATTCCCTTCGAGACCATAGGAATGAGTCTTCTCCTCGTGGACGGTTTCTGCGACGAGAACGAAACAGTGAAGGGGCCGGACCCCTTTGCTCCGCGACGCATACCCGACTGCGAACTGGCCACCACGCTCTACCGGAGACGCCGGCCTGACCTCGACTACAGTCGACTGCACCCGGCCGAAGCGGTTCGCGACTGTCCGGCCCTGTCTTCGGCCCCTTCCCTTCCAGTATCCCTCTTCCGCTCCTTTCTCTTCGGGTTCTTTGTGTTACGGGTCGCCTTATAGCGGTGTTGTTCGCAGCGATGAAGGCAGAATATTAAATTCCTCTGTGTTGACTGATTAATCGAATGAGGAAAAGTGTCTTCGATGACGTTCGAGCTGTCATGAGGACAAACAATGGAAGTTATTGTGGTTCGCTGACGCGGCTCCAAACTATGCGTAGGACACGGAATAATGCACGTGTTACTCAGGAACTTCCTTTTAAAGTTCTTCAGGACGGCGAGCTGAGTCGGCAATACATAATCATGTACTCCACTCATATCACGTCCAATTTGTCACCAGTACAAGTAGGGATCACTACGGAGCAGAAGAGTAGTTTGTATAGCATAATGTGTTATAGGCAGACTTAGACAAAAGCCTTCGAAGACGAACTAGTTTGTTTGGTGTGCAACGAGCCGGACTCAACCGGCTTACCTCATATCTCAGCCCCTGACATCATAGTTGGCATTGTGGCTTGTGTCTGTTGCATAGGCGCAATTCTCCCGTGCAAATTTGTGGCGCTTCACCACCTTCTGAAGGCCAGCGGAAGTGACAACAGATCCATCAAAAATACATTTGTTTTGAAGAGCCGCTTTTGTTGTTTGTGTTTACGGCCACAAACTGACCAGCATCTTCTTTGGTCTCGCTGAAAGAGACCAAGACACTACATAGAAGAAAAAAGCGATCTTGACGCAGGAATTGTGGTTTCTGCGCCTCATCATGTCGAACATCGAACATCGTGTGTCCGTGATGTCTTTAAAAGACGCACTCCATCTAAGCAGAGATGCGAGCTATTCAGAGAGGTCGATGACCTCCGCAGAAAAGATAGAACACATGGTGGAGAAGCTGACCTTTTATGTTGGACAAACATAGGGCATCGATACAATCTCTTGAACCTCTGCTTTCTCTTGCACCTTGTGATACAATACAATATTGATACAATAGTGCATTTGTGAGGGAAGCACATATGTTTCACACATGTGTTCGCACGTGTGGAGGAGACCTGTAACAGAAGAACCTTCAGAAGTCCTCCCTCACGTTTGGGTCACATCTGATGTGTATGTAGACGAATTCAAGTCTATGAAGACAGTAGAATTTTAGCTTCTCATCTGCAATATAATACCATGACTACCAAAAAGCAGAAATTGGTAAAACATGAGGGCGAGCTGTAGTTTTCCTACTGGTGAGAAGGCAAAGTACGTTTTCGCACAAACTACATAAATATTGTGGACATCCTGAATCGCTTCCATGGGGATCATGACGTGGTCTCTGCGTGTGGCATCAACAAAGGCTAAGAGACTAGAAAGAGTTGATTGAAGGTCTGTTTTCGAACCCAACGATTCTAGAACCCCCACATTTCATGAATCTTCGCTTGTTCGCAGAAATAGTCGCGGTGGACGAGACAACGAAAGAGCTGCTGGGAACCTCAGCATTCCCAGCCCCTCTGTTCCATTGTGGAGTTCAGCTGTTTACACACTTTTCCCCCTTTCTTCTGCACGCAATCGAAGTTCCGGAAAAAGGAACCCAGATCCTTTTCGGTACACAGCGGAGTAGGGGATAGCTCGACGAGAGTCAAACCACATACATTTTATTATGAGTGAAAACTGTACAAAATGCAGCAGTTCACAGTGTACAACTTCTATCAAACGGTCTCAGCTTCGCCGGTGGCGAGGGTGGAACAGGAGGCTTACAACCGGGAAGCGGCGGAGACGTTGCGGGGAGGACAAGGTTAGGCAAACGAAGAGAACGGCGCTCGCTTAGCGAAAGCGAAGTTGCGCATCGACTTCTTGGCGAAGGCGAACGGTCTGACGGCTCGCTTGGCGAACGCGAAGTTCCGCATGGAGCGCTTAGCGAAGGCGAATCGGTTGAATCCGCTGCGTTTCTGCTCCTCAGGGCCGTCGACAAGGTCGCCGTCAGCCTCGCCTGTCAGTTCGGACTCGTCGCCGGCTCGCTTCGCGAATCCCGACATCGGGTAGCGCTTGGCGAAGGCGAACGTCCGAAGACCGCGTTTGTCGGCCGGCGCGGCGGCGCTCTCCGACTCGAGCTCAGGCATCTGAAAAGGGTGAATAAGACTTATTTCCATTGAAGACCTCGATAGGTCTGCTTATCCACTTTAATTTCGTTTTTAATGATTCGTAAAGATTCTTCAGCAGTCTGAACGAAGCAAAGAAGTTGAAAGGACTTTGCAATGAGACTGGTGAGACTAGGACACTTACCTCTCCGGCCAGGAGCACAGCTACCAAGGAGCAAAGAGCGAGGGCGCACAATGTCGATTGCATGATCTTCTGTGCTCGTTAACCTGAACAGGAAGGAGCGGTTACCAAGGGCCTCGCTCGACTCGACAACGCCCTTTCTTTCAGACCTTCTGCGCTCAAAACAACTCGATTTCTCAAATCTACTTAATTAGTGATGGCGACAAATTTTCGCGTGGGACGGAACGGTAATTCATCGGCTCCGGAAAGGACTTCTCCTGTGAAGGGGCTGCTCAAAGCGCAACCGAGCGGAGCAACTGCAGAGAAATTAAAAACATCAAGGAGAGAGCGATTCGATCAAGTTTGCGGATGTTTCACATCGCACCCTCATTGCCCCCTCTGATGAGCTATTCAAGCACAGAGCGCTCCATTTGAATACCCTCCAAATCGCTGTTCTCTCGGACTCCGCTAACAAAGGAGATTTTGGCCTGGAATGCGGAACTCCAATCCAAGGGACATCCTCGGTTCGGCACATTTTGACCCGAGAGTGTGGCGCTGACACTTGGGATGCACTAGAGTCAGCCTACGAGCAAGATGGAAGGAAAGGTGGGGCGCGTATGGCAAACGCACCCTTACCACCGCCTAAGGGTCCTCAAGAGGACGTGAAACCGAGATGAAGGAGTATCAGGGCACGCAGGAGGACCCTTTTTAAGGGGAGTCAAGTAGGTCCCTTCGAGCGACTCTGCTGAATACAGCGCTTCGCAACTCGGCGGCCCCAACGACTGACCGATGAATACGTGCTTAACACTGCAACCCGAAGATCCGCACCCCGGAAGGAGGGCGGGACTTGGGCGCCCTGATTCGGATTCGAAGTGACATGCCTGCATAGCCCGAGGACCGGTAGGCCATTAACGGCGCCTTGGCTGACGTGTCGCTGTGGGCCATTAAAAGCCCCCTTAATAAGGGCATATCAAAAGAGATAATTGTGAGGGATAGTCACTAAGACGGCGGCGTTGCCTGAGGCGATGCGAGGCGCAAGTGGCACTGCGTTGGCGGCGCCGGCGTCGCCGGCTTCCTCCTCTCCCGCGGGTTACGGTAGCATGTGCATGCGTACAGAGCCCTCCGGAGTTGTCGGCCGCCCTTTCGCGAGGCATATTAAATCAGAACAGAGGGTTTCAGCGCGTGACGCCGCCATCGGATGTCAGAAGGAAGCGACGAAGTTGGTGATTTGCCGAATTACAAATGAGAGACATTGTGCCCGAAAGAAGCAAAAAGCAGTTTGAAATCGGCCCAGTGGCTCGTCAAAGGCCCTACATTAACATCGGAAATGTGCACTGCCGGAATCGCCCGGAGATTCGAGAACGGCACGAGCAGTCTCGGTTCCATGTACCGTAGTCCAGGAACAGGAATAGGAACGGAATCATACTTGCTGTAGATTTCGTTAGATCACCTGACATGGAAAGATTCGTTCATCTCCGAAAAGTGACCACTAAGAGCCGCTTTGCATGTTTAGTTGCTCTGTTTTCGCAGTAGTGCCCCCTGAGTGGCAGAAGGATTCATCCTTTATTTCGCTTCACTGCTTTACATTCCAAATGAAGTATTTTTTGTGCGAGAAACTGAGGAAACTGGATCTGGAACTGGAGTCCTTCGAGCGGATAGGTCAGTGCGCTGTACTCACTTTGTTCAGTCAGCGCCAAACAAAGCTAGTCTGTTTTGGAGTCATGACCTCACAGTCCGTGGAAATTATTTACGGAATTCAAATCCCAGCGCTTTTATGTTTGCAGCAGTCCGAAAATGGGCCCAGCTAAGTGAGGCTTCAATAAAACTGAACCTTTCAGTCTATACTTTCTTTAACTGATAAGTTACCAATATCTTCAAATCTTAGTTTCCAACCTATCCTTGATTTGTCCTACCAACACATCGTTCTGCGGGTTTTTTTGTGTAGAGGAAAAGTTTGTAGTTCAAGGTCGTCATTTTTTTTTGTTTTGACGGATGACCTAACGTCACATACTTTGTCTTTATTCCTGTCCTACAACTTCCTAAGCTCTTTTTCCAGAATTACCTTTCCCTATAAAAACAATCTAATGTTCTTTAAAAGTCTCTTGGATAACATTTCCACTGCACTTTTGTGAACTTCCCCCCAGCGAAACACGTCGGTAGACAGATGACAACAAGGAACAACAGGGAAGAAGCTAAAGGGTTTCCTTGTCTGTAAACGTGTCCTTAAGTCTTATCTTCAACGAGGAAAACTGACAAAGTGGTTCTACTGAGAAGACGAAGACCTGGGATCACTGCTTTGGTCCTAATAGACACACTGAGTTTCGATGGTGAAAAAAAAAACAAAATATCTCGTCTGTAAATCGCCCCATTTAAGCATCTGATGGGCTTGTTTGCAATTGCAGCGCCCAGTCTTTCTAGACAGACGTGATCTCCTATTTACATAGAAGAGGTTTGTTAATATTCCAGAAGGGTCGTAAGGGAATTCTCGTCTGCTGCCCACTTCTACTGCTTGGCTCTGTCCCTCAAGGCCAAACTTGTCCTGTAACAAGTAGATAGTGACGAACTTCCAGGAAGACCTTGCGGTGGAGCGTCCATCGCTGGCTTCCTCCACAACAACGGTTATGACAAACGATTTTTGACGACTCTCATTAGAGCATATTGCTTTGTTGGAGATTGTTTTGACGCTTCCCAGACAACGACACGAGTTCCGAAGCCCAAATGTGCGTTTGAGACTAATAAAAAGGAATAAGGATTTGGTCGTGCTTCGCAAATAGAGCAGCAGCAGGCGAGAAGGAGTACGAGGGGTCGAAACATCAAGCACACACGACCACCGTGACCGTGATCTCAAATGGATACCTTCGGAAATTACAGAAGGCAGCGTGCTATTTAGGTTTCAATTAATTGCCATGACCTGACATTGTCTGAAGTTACTTTCTAGCGCACTTTGAGTTCTGGCTACAAGAGTTCATAAATACAGCCAATAAACGGGAGTATTTGTGTTGTAATTGCGCAGCTGTGTTACTGGCCAATTGGACAAATCCTCCAACGCTGCTTTCACCTAATGGCTGTCACGGATTCGTCTAATGACATGACCCAGACCTCCGTCACAACATGCTGAATGAGTTAGGAGAAGAGAGAGGGTGAATTTCGTTCGCCATTTTTCGAATTGCGTCACGGTTTCGAGCAACGATTACTGTCAGGCAAAGATCGCTCTCAAATTCACTATTGGCATGTCTTACAGGGGCGCTGTAAAAGTGAGATACCTTTCCCTTCGGAAATCCCAACCGACGCCGTCCCGGGACACATCTCTGAGTCGATGAGTCTTCTCTTGTTAATTAGAAACTTACGCTTCGAGGAACTCGGTCAACGCTACCGTAGATCCAATCTTTTGCCGTAAATATGGAATTGCGACACTTCTTTACGGTGCGTTTACGACACATTTTAAGTTAGTCATATGATATTTAGTTCCGATTTAGGTGATCTTTGAAACATAGAGTAGAACATCGCAATAAACGTCGCCAATCTACCCTCTCATATATTTTTGACCAACACCCTCAGGCACATTCCCTTCCTCGTGGACTTCGAAAGTTCGTTGGAATGAGACGCCCTTTCATGTGTAAACTGTAAGGTCAGATGAAAGTGGTCATGGCATAAAATAAAGATGACCATCGTAGGATGTAGAAGTGAGAGAAGAAAGAAACCTAATTATAAGATGTATAACAATTGTACACTTCAAGGCGTTTTACCACTCTGTCGAAGAATGTTCATTTTCCAATACTCCAATGTCTCCCTTTGCTCCAACACCGTCACAGAAGGAGAGCACGAGCGGCGTACGCCCTAAGGTGCTCCTGCCAAGGATGCGGCAGATCGATTGCACCGTGTAAATGTTTAATTGCATGTTTTCTGGAAACTCTGTGTGCCTCCGTCTTGCGGAATTATTCATCGCCGGCGTATAGTCATTTGCAGTTATCCGCGTAATTCGAAGGACACGGCGCACGATTATCCACGTAGCGTTCCGAAGCTTCCTCCTCGACGACTTCCGGGACGCCTCAAGGATTCGTCGTGACGTTGCGCGTGTGGTGGCGTGGACGAACTGCCCAAAAATCTGAAATGAAGTGAAAACCGACAGAAGACATCGCAGGGTAGAGAAGCCGCCATGTCTTTGGAGTCGTTCGGTCGAATCATTCGATTTTGTGGGGTTTTGGTTAGCACAGTTGATCTGTGTAGCTGTTGCTCCTTGGCGAACTTAAAGAAGCTCTGATGGCGGAATAACCGATACAAGCCTCACCCATTTGCGATCAATCTGTCTACATCTTAGAGATTACCGTATACACAAGATAGGAAAATCATTGGAGCGCAATGATGGCCAAATGCAAAGTATGGTGGATTTCTATTTTGACAGTATCAGTCTCATTTTGCACGCTTGTTTCAACTCCACTTGACTACCATCTTTGAATGATGCAACCTTACCGTAGAAGACTGGTTAAGAAGGCCTCCAATGCCTGCCTTTGTCCAAACAAGCACACTGAGATGCCGAGACGCTCTCAAAGTCGCTCAGTCGACTTATTCGATTTCGGGTTCTTCGTCAACACCTTTGTTCCAAGCTGCTTTGGCTCATCTTCTGCTCGATGCGAACATAAAAGAGCTCAGATGGCGCGAAAGAACGTCGATAATGGATACAGCCCGACCCATACGTTTGTCATAAATCTCTGGGGCGTCGTCCCAAAACAGCAAAATATATTGACAGTGGAGTTAAAGCAGCGACAGCGCGAAACGCCAAGAAACACTTTTTCGAAGAGAACTCGTGCATGCGACCCGTACTCTGCGTTGTTCGCGGACCGGCCTTAAGGCACTCCTCTGGTCTTAGAGATGGTTCGCGCCTTGGCTTAGGGAAGATTCGCGAATCCGTTGACCGTAGCTTGTCCAGAAGAGGGGGGGAGAGTTGACGCAACTTAGCGCCGAGGGAAATTAGCAATTTAGCAGAAAACATGCGGTGTTTGTCTCGACCCATTGTGCCTCGGAGCTGTTAAAACGTGCTTCCGCGGTTTCAGAGCCACAGTCGCGTCGATGTGACCGGCCGGACGACATGCAGTTCTACTCGATGGTGGTCGTCTCGTGGTACCAGGCGCTCTACCTCATCACCACGCTGCTCGTGCTGGCCCTCTGCTCCATGTTCATCTGCGTCTTCTGCGCCTGCTTCGGCCAGTTCACCGACTGCTTCGAGAAGAGCGACGAGCAGCCCTCTTTCGGCGAAATCGTCTAGCGTGATCTCTTTATTCTCGTTTTCCGTTTCGGTTCGTTGATAAAACAACTTTTCAATTATGCACAGTAAACATGAACAACAACAGCGTGGGACAACAGAGGCAGCGGCGATGGGTGGGAGAGTGGCGTCAGACGAACTCGCCCGGAGGCATCGGCGGAATGTCTTTCTGGAAGAAGAGCTCCTCGTCCGGGTCTATGATGTCCTTCAGCAGGAAGCTCTCCTCCTCGTCGCGGGACAGACCCACGGCCGCGCACAGCACCACCAGCACTGCGAGGATCACGACGGCCGTCAGACACGTGATCAGCTGAGGAAGCGACAGGGAAACCCACATCGCATCTCCCATCACTGAAACGGATTCGCCGAGGGAGTGGGTCCGATGGCGCGCAGCTCGGTTTCGTCGTTCTCAGGCGCTAAGGGGCAGCGATGGCGGCGAGAACGGAGAAAAACGGAGCGTTAACACCGAATCACTGGAGCAAAATCAATCGAAGACGAGAGTGGCAGTCGAAGAGTGGCCAAGGGAGTGGGGTCGCGAGCAACTACAGCGACACGGAAATTCCCCGGGGGTCAAGTGCGGAAACCAGAGGAAGGAATAATGGCAAATCACAAAACCGGCGTCTCAACGCGCTCGGTCTTGCCAGAGTTTCACTGCGAAAATGAGAAAGTGAGTGTGAGAAGCACCCAGGCGATAGCCAAATCCACTGAGGAACTCGCCCGCTCCGAAAACAATCATAGGACCCGCCTGGATTATGTGACCCAAGTGACCGACGCGTGAGCAGACGCGTAAACATGCGATGATCGCCTACTCCCCCGCGATCATCGGGCCCCTTTTTTCGACACGGAAGTTCTCAGTCCTGCAGGTGACGCGATTGAGGACGACGCTCCGAGCAGCGTTTAGTTTCAGCCGAACCAGTTACTCTGTTTGCCCATTAGCTTGAGTTGCAGAGTCGCCACGTCGTGCGTCCGGAAGAGAAGCGGCTCCGAACGACCCGGCAGGTACACCCGGTTCTACTTGTCCGCCGCCGCGTTCTCCTCACTCCTCTGCCGACCCGTTCTATTAGCTCGTTTCGGCGATTAACAAGCCTTCCGACGGACCGCTTGTCCTGTCATGAGCAGACGGACATCTACAAAGAATTAATAAATCAATCTCGTTACTTGTTAGATTGAGCCTTTGAAGAGCTGTTTGTCTCCGCGACTATTGGCACTTTGAGTGGCTTCCGCGATTTCATTTCGCCATCAGAAGGTCGGAGCAACTCACGAGTCCACAGAATGGTCCCAGGAAGATGTGCATCAGCGCTCCTCTGCGTCCTCTGTCTCTGTATCGCAGGTGAGTGACACTTCCCAGGAGATCCCGTGCTAGGCTCATTAAGTGCGGACCGAGGCTCAGTATCTGTGGTGCCACGCCGGCGGTGCAAACAGGCAGTACAAGCCAGCGCAGTGTCCAGACGAGACGGTCGAGTGTTTCAAGTTCGAGTGCAAAAATGCGCAAACACCCACAGGTTAGTTCTACTTCATCCACCAGAATCCTCCCCCCCTTGCTTGTGAGGCCGATTTCGAGGCCAAGGGCTGCTGAGGCGTATAATTATTTCCTTGTCTAACGGAATATTGCAAAAGAAAAATTGCTCTTTTTACGCGTTTTCAAAACCTCCGAACGTCACTCCCGTTTTAACTGGATGAAGTTTTTCGCCTTCACCCACAAAGCTCCTAGAGCCTTGGGAGACTCTATGAAATTGGAAAAGACCTTTAACGCAACTAATTAAAAGTGGACTGGTGTTCCTTCTCCTTTTAGAAGCGTCCTTTAAAGTACCGTAGTACAACTACGGTAAGTGTGGGACACTTTTAAATTCACATGAAAAGCAAATAACGCTTTTACTTAGGAAGTCCGATTCTCTTCCTTGTCCCGGCCGAAAAATAAACATACGGCTCTCAGCTGATAGGTTATCTCTAAGGCGAGGCGTTTCAGGCTTTCACTCCCGTAAATTCAATTCTAAAACGTAAAAAGTGGGCACTGCACAGCAGATTCCTATTTTCTACAGATTTTTGAATGGATCTATAGGGCCCATCATATCCATGTTGCTGAAATGTCTTTTCCCAGGGCTATCTTTCGATCTATGACGAATATTCCAAACAAAAGTTGTTTTCTTCTGTCCCCATGGAATCAGGCGAAACTTCAAAAGTTAGTTCTCTATCATCGCTCCCAAGCGCAGCGATTGTCTTGGAGATAAACATGTATAAAAGGGGCCACAAAACGTAGTTTGCTTTTATCTAAATCCCAATCGACAAGGACGTCCGGGGACACATTTCTAGTTTGGGCCACTGGCCCTAATGTGTACTTCGTTAGTACTCGCTTTTCTTTGTTAAAGAACGCGCATCATTTGTGTGAGGCTATCCTCAAAGGGTACAGACTCCGTCACAAAGACGGCTGTTTGTCAAGCTACCACTTCCCGGTCCTCCATGCACTTTGCCCGTTGTGATGAATCCGTTGACGTAGTTTCATGCCCATCTTTCGACGCCTCGTTTAGGGTCATTCATATCGCGTGGCTGCGGCGTCTCTCGGCTCACTTCGGCAACGGGACTCGCCAACGAAAGTTGCTTCCAAGCGCAGGGCGTGTGCGAACAGCTCAACGGTCAGTCGCATTGCTTCACCTGCAACAACTTGCACATGTGCAACTCGTCCTTCGTGCTCACGCTCGCCCCTTCGCTATTTATTCTTTTGCTCACTTTGTTCTGTACTGCCCGTTAGAACAGCCGGTTGACCGTGCCAGGAAGCGTTGAGCAGTTTATTCCGGAGAGAACAACAAGTAAGACACTAAAGTGTTGTGAGCGTTGGCGAGAGAGGTTTAAGTGAACGCTGTGGTGTAACGAAGAAGGTAGCGACCAATCTCGCTTCTAGGGCACCCATGACAGGATCGAGTATCGACCAGGAATATGCGATTAGAGTCCAGAAATGCGCGTGGACTTGCTGGAGGAGTGGGAGATCACGAAGCGCGGTTCGAGGTTAAGCTAGAAGTTGTCGACGAAGAACTCGAGAGGATGGGGCTGTTGGACGGCAAGCCGGAAGCTTTGTCGGCTGGAGGCTAGCTCAGTGGGGAACTCTTCGAGTCGGTGTTGAGGGGGATTCAAGGATACGGTAGTCGAAGATCCGAGCGGCATAAGGGGAGGCTGGCTGGAGGAGAGCGAAGGCGCGGGAGGAAGAACGGCGCGACTGAAACAGGCTGGTTACTGTGGAGTGGGTCTCCTGGACACTTACGCCATGCGACGGTGCTCCGAGCCGCTAGATCCTTCGTTGGAGTGGCCACTGGCTTGACTGTTCACATCCGGAGCCCCAGTCCGTTGATGGGAAATGAGCAGGGGGTTGTAGGGGTAAGAGGAGGAGGGAGGGGGCATCTGCGCGTAACCGCTGACCTGAAAGCAACGCTGTTGGTAGGCGAGGTCTCAAAGGGTGACAGAGGTGGACTTGTGTGGTCATGCAAATGCAAAAGCTCGTGCAGCAAGCGGCGCCACGTCGTATGCCAACCGAAAAGGTGCTCGTCATTTGTCAATGTCGTTTATTCGGGAGAGAAATGACACACTGAGCCATCGGAAATCCAAGCATACACAGGCAGACAGATCCATCACATAAATATCACCGAAGGAACGATAGAAGGACACCGATTGGATCGATTGTGAGAAAAGCTCGCTGATCAGTCCAGCACTCGGAAGCACAATCGAGAAGATAAGTGTTGCGAACGGAGCCGACGGCGGCTCGCTAAGCTTGAGCAAAATACGGTTATTTGTGCGCCAAACGTTGGTTTTCGGGCTAAGGCATCATTCGTCAGCAGGAACAAACAGCACGGGGAAAAGTCATGACTACATCAAAATGTTCAGATCAAACAAAATGGGAAACCCTGTATCATGTGACAAGTAGAGCTAAAGAACGCAAAAACCGAACTGAAATGTTTTGAGTGTATATACAAAGCTCTTTGCAAGCCAGTCGGAAGTGCCTCAGATGTCAAGTATGAAATGTGCGGTCGCGCCGTTCTCGATGGTGAATCGGGCGCCCGGGTGACCGCCGGCGACGATGCCGTACTCGCTGCTTGGAGGCACGACGCCGTGCCGCGGAGGAACGACGTGCGAAGGAGGAGCATGATTGCCTACCATAGAAGGAGCGTTGGGGACTCCGTTGGTGCCTGCCATCATCGGCCATCGCGGGGCCTGTTGAGGTTGGGGTTGCAAGAAGCCGGGGGGTGGCGGCGGCAGGGAGCCAACGTCACTTCGCCCACTGGAACACTCTCCCGTCATGAGTCGTTGTCTCTCGAAATCTGAAGAAGTAGGTGTCAGGGCTCCATGTCGTCGTCGCCTCACCTTCTCCTAGTGCGTAGTAGCACTGCTCGGTGAAGGTGACCTTCTTCACGACATGTCGGATGAGCTTCGCCTTCAGCAGTTCCCTCGCGTACTTCTTCGCCTCCTTGTTGTCTTTCAAGCCATCTACATGGTCCAGTAACCAATTCACGAGATCCGTTCCTGAATTTCACCCTCCCATAAGCGAGAACTGTCGATGAGGCCTACCGAGAAAGCACATTGGCATGGGGATCTTCAGCCACGTCCTGTCTCTGATGTCGAGACCCGAGTTCGGCATCGCCATAGCTTCGACCACTTTCCTCTTGTCCGTGTTCATGTCCAAACGCATGTGAGTCGGACCGCCGCCGATCACTGTGTTGGGTCCGGAGCCTCCGCCAGACGTGACCGTGCTACTGCTCGGTGGCCTGTTGTGGGGAGGATACTGTCCGGGTACAGGGGTCGGCGCCCCCTCGGAGCCTAGAAGAGTCAGTGTTACACAGAGTTACGTCCCTTATAGACTTCTACCTTCCATGATTGAAGGCATCCCGCGCATCGCGTTGGTGTGCTGGATCCAGGCCTGCGTGTCGATTGGCCTCACGGGCTCATCGCGCGGTCGTGGCACGGTGAAGCAGCTTTTCTGTCCACTCTCCCAGCACTTCGCGACGGTCAGTTTGATGGGCCCTCTTCTCGCTACGGCCTCCCTCAGCACGTCCACGGCTTGGTCGTTCGTGAAGTTCTCGAATGAGACGTCGTTCACCTGCAGAATCATATCTCCCGCTTCGATTCGACCGTCCAGAGCCACGGCTCCTCCTGGGAAAAAATAATGAGTCAGTGTTGCTCCGCATCGTAGAAAGTACCTTTCATGATATTGGCAACGTAGATGCCAGTGTCCCCTCTCTGCGAGCTTTGCCCGACAATGCTGATGCCTAGGAAGTTGACAGTGTCCATGTTCAGGGTTACGGTGATCACGTCCAGGGACATGCTCGATTCCGTGATACTGGTGAAGGAGGACGCCCGTGAAGGTTGCCGGAATTTCCGCCTGTTCTTCCTCCTCCTGTAGAGATTCTGTTGCTGTCTCGACACACTCGTGATGTCCGTTGATGTTGACACTCTGGAAATGAAGAATTAGAAGCGAAGTTAGGGAAATTTGAACCTCGTTTGATCGTCATCGTCGGAGAATATGCGAGCGTCGGATTCCGACGCTATTGTGGACTCCTCGAAGCGTCTGCCGCGATGACCTAAAAGCACATGGGTGAACCAAAAGCTCTTAGAAAATTACTGTAGGGGAATGGAAGGGAGGGGCAGAAACAAATAAATTGCTAAATTCTTGCCGATCAGGTAGAAGGAGGCGTCAGCGCTAAGTTCGCTCGTAAGGGACAAATGCGAGGTGCGGTGCAAGAAGCCGATAAGGTGCCTTCTGGGCGACGCATCAGGGGCCGCGTCTCTCCCTCCTTGGTAAGTACTTGTCGTATGACTTCTTGTGTACTGCTTCGGCTTCCTGGGTGCCTTTGGTTGCTCCGCCGTGTCAGCCACGTCGCTCGGTTCAGGCGCAGTGACCTCGATGAGGGGAGGTAGACGACGCGCCGACTCCGCCATAGTCATCGCTCTTGACAGAACTTTAGGATTCGCGCTCTTCTGGTAGATGGGCTCAGGTCGCAGGCGAGAAGGGTTGGGCAGCGACCGTCTGTGCACTGTGTCGATCTGAGATTCGGACGTCCGAGTGGAGACATGTTGTTCTTTGCGGTGGGCCGTTTTGGACACATCTCGCTCGGAAGACCTTGGTTCAGGACGACTCGGCAACAGTCGCTCTGTGTCATTGTCATGGCTGGCCACGTCTGACCTTGGCCTCTGTCGCTCAGAATAAGCACTGAGGAAAGGCAGTTTTTCAACCAGGCTCAACCGCTTTGACTTCTTCTTGATGACGGCGTACTGCTCGTTCTCTCCGGCTTGTTCCTTCTGCTCCTGCTCCTTCTGCCTCTTGGGATTCGGAGGGTTAGAACTGTGCCGTATGACCATGGGGGCTGTCGTAGACGACGAAGAGGGCACGATCACGGCCAGACTCTCCGAGCGACGGACCTCGCGCGGTTCTCTCGGCAGGATGCTTATAATGCTTTCCACGAGTTCGCGGGTCCTGCTTTTCACGTAAGGTCTGGGCTTTCGCAATTTCACGGTGACCTCTCCCTCTGTAGCTTTTTCGTTTTTTGCTGGAGACTCCGTCTCGGCGGAAGCGGGAAGCTGTTCGTTTTTTTGCGGCACGTAACGGCACGAACGGCGTCGATCGGTGATTAAGTCCTGGAGGCGTCGTGCTCGGTCGCGTAAGCGATCTATCTTCTCGGTGCCATCGCGCTCAGTTTCAGACATCGCGGTCGAAGAAGGGAACGCACAGAAAATAGCTTACTCCACACAGAGAAGGGCTGCTCGAGTGTTAACGAGCGAAATATCTAAGTCGGGGTCGGAGCTGGAAGTCAAGAAGGACGCGGATGAGCGGGCAACCGGGGCCACCGGGTTAGCGAGGGCCAAAGTGTTTGCAAACAGTCGAAGACGACAACGATAAGGATGTCGTTTCCCGTAGCCCTCGCTCGACTGGAGCGGAGGAAAGCGGCGAGGGCTGTAATGTAATCAAGGACTATTAGCGCGGGCTCTGAGGCGACCTGAGCATTAATGGCGAAACAACGGAGAAGAAGTATCAACAACACACGTGTCTGGGAACTACTGGAGTGCGCTTCTGCTCGTTATGCTACTACGAGTGGGGGTAGAAGGAGTTTCTTCGACGTGATTGGTCAGTGTGTCTTGTCTACGGGCCTTTTACGGTCTTCTACAAACTCTGGAAACCCTTAAGCTGGTTGGTGGCAAAGAAGGTGGTTGATCTTTGGTAGAAAATACAAGAGCTGCAGTTGTTAGCGAAAAAAGCA
This sequence comes from Steinernema khuongi, assembly GCA_016648015.1. Taxonomy (NCBI): domain Eukaryota; kingdom Metazoa; phylum Nematoda; class Chromadorea; order Rhabditida; family Steinernematidae; genus Steinernema; species Steinernema khuongi. The sequence goes on along the minus strand of JADLIF010003247.1, from coordinate 132,519 downwards.
AAACAGTTTCCACAAGTGCCCCTCGTCATATAGGCCGTTCGAGATCCACTTGAGCAAGAAAAACTAACTAACTGCACAGGACGTTTTGTCTTAGTGCATGCCACTTCTCGCCATCGTCGACGGGCCAACCCGGCACACTCTGCATGCAGTCACGACTTTTTCACCGTAACACCACAAACCGAGGAGGGTGGTCGATCAAATATTTGTCATTAACGTTAATTAAACGCTAGCACACCAACGAACACATTTCCAGTCAATGAGGGATAGTCAAACAAGTCGGAGGCACAACAAGGATACGAGCCGCGAAAGAGCCGGCCAGCGAAACGCAGCACGAATGCTGCGCCTATGGCACCTATCTTAGCCGGAACTTACTGAAATAAATTATTCTTTTTCATCCGCAAAATTTGTGCTGAATGGCCGGGAAGTACCGGGGCGCCCTTCCCGGGAGGCCGAAAAACGCGGCGACCTCGGACCCCTTTGCATAATATTGATCTCATTTCAGATGGCTAAATAATACTCGCTGCGCATTCAAAGCAGAAGGAAATCCTCAGGGTATTAATGAGAGTGAAGGGCCTACGGCCGTCAAAAATCGGGCGACGAGTCCTGCTGAATTAATGAAACCGATAGCGATGAAACGGCTTTAGCGCGTTCATTCATTTGTTTCGGGAAACTTTAAGTGAGCGCCACAGCGAGAGCAGCATCACGGGAAATTTATGACCAGGCGAGAATAAATGATTCTTATTGGAGGAAGATCGGACCGCAAACGCACGACCATGAGAGAGCACTCGGGAGGAAGGTGGACTAGCAGAGCAAAACATGATTATGGGACAGGAATATGGGGGCCTCATATCTTAAGAAAAAATACAGTAGAAAACCAACCTTGAGGATAGTATTGCTGCGGCCGCCTGTTGAGGCTTCCTCTCGCGTACCCGAACTGAGGAGTAGCTCCAAATATGGACTCCGAATCGGTGCTTACAACTGAGACCAAGAGACATGATAGACTATCTTAATTAGGGCGCGAATCTTACGGCTTTGGTCGAAGTGAGGCCTCCCGTGCATGAACTGGGCGCTGTAAGCGTCGAAAGCGTTTCCACTGGGCGCGGGTGCAGGGACCTAAACGGAGATTCTGACCCAGGACCGTCTAAAAGCTGCATACCATGTGGAGGTTACGTATACTCGCCCTCGGGTGGGCGCCGGAGGAACCGTCAGAGTGAGTAGAACCTTCTGCCGTCAGCAGAAACAGTTCGAAGATGTCGTTCTGGGAACGCTCCAGCGGCTGATTGTCGTCTCGGAGCTCCGACTTCACCTCTCTGCAAAAGACGTCTTGGCTGGTGGCTCGAGACTCCGGCAACTTACTTCCCGAGTTCTTTGTCGATGCGTTTGCAGTAGTACTTGAAGTTCTGCTGTCGGTTGAAGGCATTCTTGAAGTCACGCAGTGTGATGCGGTCAGGCGGCACAGGCACTTCCGTGCAGTATGGCGTTGTCTCGTCGTCGATGTTGTAATAGACTTTTGTGGTTGTTTTCGACGACGGCACGTTGGCGTTGGCCACACACTGGTCGGACTCGGGGCCAGCCATGGTTTGAGTGACTTGTGAAGCCGACGCGTCGGACTGCATGTCGGAGACGTCCGAAGACGGACCGACCATCGCGTCGTCCCTCAGCGTCATTCTGGCAGTTTCCGCGACCATGGGCTCTATTGTCGCGCTGGATAACGCCGAGTCTGACATGCCTAATCTGAAATTGCACACATTGCGAGCCGCGCGTATAATTGGCATGTGCTGTCCCGGAAGACTAGAGCCGTAGACTAAGACGGAGTTGTCCTGCAAGAGCTCGCGACTCGGCGGATGTGATCACACGTGGTCAAAACAAATAAACCTCAGGCGTACCCGCGATGAGACGGTCGCGCGGCGTCCATTGTACCATATTTCCCGCGTAATCTGCATCCGCGACGACGACGACGTTTAAATCCGTCGCCGTCAGTCTTGGAACTCGGGCGTTGGACAATGTTGCGGCCAAATCGCCGATGATAAATTATGAAAGGAGAGCCGGAGGGTGGTGCAGCAGCAGATCGAGAAACAAAAGAACTCCAGCACGATCCGCAGTGCGTAAACAGGAGAGAAAAGAGGCAAAAAGGCGTATCATCTCGCGATCGGAGGGAAGCTGGGCAAAAAGGAAAGGACAGGGCAGGCGAGGACGAACATCGCGTAATCCAGAGCGCGGAACGATAACAGATCGAGGAGCACAAAGAGCGCGGCGGAAGCGCGGAGACGGTGGTCCGGAAAGCATGCTTCAGGCACACAGCAACTCTTCTCCGACCAAAAGCGCCAAAGGCTATGAATATGGGGCCGCGGGCGGGTCGCCGATGGACGGCGGCCGGCGAATCGCCTCTTCCGAGCCGGGGCCAGCCGAGACGGAGAAGAGCAGCCGGGCTGAGCCGATGCTCGCGGCGGTGGCCGTTTACCCGCTCGTAGCTCGGCCGCCGCCACCGGCCTCTCGCTCGGATCGGCCGGCCGCCGCCGCCGATGGCTCTTCTGTCGTCGCTTCGTCTTCGTCGCTTGCCCGCCGCCGCCGTTGCACCACAACAACAACGCAGTTGATTATATCGATCCGAAAAATGCGCGTAGTTGTGTGCATTCGTGCTCGGTCCGTAACCTGCCGGCACACGCGTAATCATCGTCATCTGTGCCGTCCGTTGCGTCGTGGAGGGTCATGTCGCGCGCACAAATGACCGCAACATCGCTTTTGTTGTCCCCACGACGACAGCGCCACCGTCGCGCACGCCGTTCTCGACCGTCTGTCGCTGTCTCCAGACGTGGCCCATTTGGAAGGGCGAACGGTTTTTATTGTCTACTATTCCTCCTTTCCCATCTCTCCTTTGATCTCTGCCAACGCTGAAAATAACGCACAAAAGGAGGAAGTCACTCATAGACACGTTCGATCTGACCACATCTGCCTTGGTTACCCGCATGCCTACTTGTAGCAGTGAATATTTAGACAAGCTGTGCGTTTCTGCATTTAGGTTCTAAAATTTAAGGCGAGTGAGTGGTGAACGCTTTAGTCACAGTGATCTTCTCTGATCGACGACGCTCAGTTCTGGAAGATTTGCCGCACGTTTGGTTTTTCCTAGTCTAGCTGTCGGAAATGCTGACTGATATCCACGGTACCGAGTGAGTGGGCCGATTTTTTAGATTACAAAGCACTTTAAAAATCCAAAGTCTATTCTGTTAGGTTCCAATTTACACGTCAAAACTAAAAGTTTTAAATAGGCAGGCCAATATTTTACTCCGTGGTAGAATGCTGTAGATTCCCGCAGAAGACCCTAATTATATAGACTTGTAGAATGTCTTGTAATGTCAAGGAACACCCCTGAAAGAAGAAGAGAAACGGAGGATGCACTGGAAGAGTAGATGGACACCGGAGGGGCATTAGCAGAGGCTACTAGGGCACGACTATGTCTCAGAATGGAAATAGAACAATTGATCCACCAACGCCCAAGAAGGAGGAGCTGTGATCTGGACGGCACTCTAGACAAAATGCTTCGTTCGAATGTCATGAACGGCGACAGTCCCTGGTCATCGGTTGCACTTTTTGCCCATAAAGACGTTTCGGCGCCGTCTGGCCCAAAAAGTGCATCGTGCTGCCACCGTAAAACGGCAAAACAGAGACCCCCTTGCATGTCTAATGCGCATTCAATGACTTCCGGTGGGTGCACTATGTAACTTGATCAAAGTGCATTTACAGTCCTCTGCCGTAGAAGATAATTCGACCCTGGATTAAACTGTTTTAGCGTTTAGCTGCAAGACAGCTTTAAGCGCACATCTCTGGGTCATATTCTGGATTACATTCATAAGGAAGATCTAAGGGGAAGGTTTGCACTATAAAGGCTTTCCCACTAATTGCTAATGTGCTCTGTGACTACTTCTTCTAATGGTAGTAGAGTCATTCTCAAGAAAATGCTTTCGACGCTTAGCTACCGTATCCACTCTGTTTCTTGAGTTGCTAAACATTCGCACCCAAGCGCGGCATTCCTTACTGTTGCCTTCCATTCAACCGTGTTAAAGTGCATGTTGAGTGCAACGACTCACCAGGAGGCTAAAGAGCAACAAGGCGATGGACAACACTAAATAGTTCAGAAGACTGAAGACAAACAGTAATTATGTGAAAAACCAGCGTAAAGTTCTAAACAGAGCATTCAGGCTTTAAACGGAGCACTCGGCATGTCTTACACCGTTAAAACCGTTAGAACCATCTGGAGATCCGTGAGGAAAGCTTTGGAGCTTTTCGAAAGGAGTCAGACCTACGCAGAAACTACATAGTGACATCTCTGTAATAACTCTTTTTAGTTTATTCCTTTTTGAACATCATCCTAGCAATTAGCAATTATATCCACACCACCGGGGCTTATTTGTTGTTAACTTCTGTTGTCCACGTTCCTTCATGTCGTTCATTATCCATACTGCTTTCATATAATGGCGTCTAATTCGATCTCTCTGAGAAGAGCGCACAGCTTTTCTCCCAAGACTTTGATCTCGGAATGAAAACGCAAGGAGTCCTTTCAACGGTTCTCTATGTTAGTTGTGTAAATAAATATGTACATTAATGTAAATAAATAAGAATGCAGCCGAGCGGCGTACGACTTAAAAACAGAGATGGCAAACACAGAGACACACTTGTGATGCATTGTTAATGAAATAATGTGCTAGACAAGTGTTCTGGTTAAACGAATCGATCTGACACGATCGGTGGTGGCTGAGAATCCACACATCACAAAGTTTTCCGAGTAACCCAAAACTGATTCATAATGTAAAAACGGCAAAGTAAGAACAACGCAAGCTTGTGGCAATCCAATATTGCACGTAAAAAAATTATAGCATAAGTGAGACCCCGAGCGGGCTCGAACCCGCGACCTTCCGGGTATTAAATTATCAGTCGGAAGGTCACGGGTTCGATCCTCACTGCGACCACGCATTTCTTTTCTTCTTCTATTTGGCTTGTTTCGCACTACTTTGACTAAATTGTAAAGAAGTCACATCATAATTTTGGTCAATACCCATCTGTGGCTTCCCTACGCCGTTTTATTAGAGGAAAGAAAAATCGCTTGCCAAGATTATGTTATGTGGATTATGTTATGCCAAAATATAAAATAACTTTTAAGCTGTTTCTATTCTTAACATTTCGTCAATGCTGTTTTCCTTTACTTTCATAAAACAAAACATCCTGCACATCTCATGGAACGACTTAAAGATAACAATAACAATTAAGGATAATAACGAAGTTTTTTCCAGTTAAGAAGTTTTTAAACTTACAAAAGTGCAGTCTGACTAATAAACAGGGTAAGTAAGGCGCCGGGCGGGCTCGAACCCTCGACCTCCCGCGCCTCAAATTAGTAGTCGGAAGGTTACGGGTCCGATCCCCATTGGGACCGCGCATTTCTTGTCTTTTTCTATTTTTTTTTGTTTCAGTGTTTTCCCTAAATTGTGGAGAATGCACACCATAATCTTGGTCAGTAGCCATTTGTGCCCTACACAGTTTTATTCTAGAGGCAGGAAAAAACACTTTTCTAGTTGAATAATTTTATGTCAAAATCTGCATTTTTGTTTGCATTTTTGAAGTTCTATCGGCGCTCTCTTCCGCTACTTTCACAAAACAAAGCATCCGCAGCCTGCATATCTTCTCATGGATCAGCTGTACAAAGTGTAACAGAGTTTCACAAGCTCCTTCGCCTGCGACCTCTAAAGTACTTCAATCGGCGCCCATGTTTCATAATCTTGTCCGTCGGTTGAATACATGTAGCCAAAACAGCGACGTATCCGACGAATGTGCCTGCGACCTGCCCCTTGAGGGTCTCGGCATAAAAGCACGGAGAAGCTTCAGATTCTCATCATCGCCTCTTCTCAACTATGAACACCCTCGTCTTGGGAGCGACACTCTTCGTCGTTGCGGTACCATCTTCGCTTTCCGTTGGTTGCCCCAATACAGAGATTTTAGCTCGGTTATGGTCATCAGCCTTATGACTTAGTTCAAGATGTTCACTGCGACGCGGAAGCAACTCTTCTTATCTCTTCCAAGCAACTACAAACCACCGACAACGACAGCCGCTGCGGAGGAAACGGGCAGAACTTCATGGAAGATGTCATCAAGCCGGTGAAGTGTTCCACTTTCACTTGGGGCAATGAGAAGGCATGCACCAAGTGTTGCCGCATGGCCAATCATTGGCCCGGACACGTCAACTTCGTAAGTTCTGCAATCGACCCAAGCATTGTCCGAACATCCTCGATTACAGACTAACATCACCGGCATGATTGTGGAAACGACCGAAGATGACGACGGACATAATGCTTTCCAGTGCGTCTGTTGCCGTCGTGCGCCCAGATCGCTTCTACAACCCGCGCTATTCCAGCAGCCTCAGTTCGTCCAGACACAGTCCCCCCTGCCTCAGCTCCCACAGTATCAGTACGCTTACCCTCAGTTCCCCTACGCTCCGATCCCCCAGCCTCAGTTCGTCCAGAATGAGTGGCTCCAGTCTCCGGTCTTCCAGCCTCATTACGTCCAGCCTCAGTTCCAGCAGGCTCCAAACCTTCAGTCTCAGTACACCCAACCTCAAGTCTACCAGACTCAGCCCTACCAGCCTCAGTACACCCAGCATCTGTTCCAACAGGCTCCGAACCCCCAGTCTCAGTAGATCCAGTTTCTCCGTCAGCCATAAGTGCTTCTTGTGCTGTCCCTTTTGTAGTCAGATGAAAGCCGAATAAACTGAGCATACTCGTGGTAGTGGAAACATTTCCCAACTCTTCGACAGTGGGAAATTCGACAGCATCTTGCTTGTATCTACAGTAATCAACCATTGATCCGTTTCTGTCGTCATCGTGGGAGGACGTCCGTCGGCGATTTCTTAGGGGCGTATATCGCATACAGCTACAGGACGCATATAAATTTCTACCTTGTACTTCTCATCATACCAATTGTGTCTGCTACAGAATATAATACGCGTAAAATGATTGACAGCGTCAAACAGTCAAGTCAATCAGCGATGCATCCCGCCCCCAAAACTTAGGGAGTCCCAACCGAAACCGTTTCGAGATTGGGATCGGAAACATCTGCCGCCCTCGAAAAATCGAAACGTTTAGCAGATGCATGTCCGATGAATTTTAAGAAATATGGACAAAAAAGCAAGGACAAAGTCGACATAAACACATTGAAATGTCAAGAGGCAACGATGTCCCATGGAGCACCCTTGTTGTCTTTCTTAAGCAAGAAAATAGAGGATATGCACGGGACTGTTAAAATGCTATATTTCACGTGTCGTATCTTTTACAAGATTGCACCCTCCCTAATGAAGGGTAATAGCGGTATTCCAGAAAACACTTTGGAAAAAAGCGAGGCCTGGTGGATCAGAATCGTAGTTCATGTGGAAAAGCCATGAGTCCTGGATACTCCTATCACTATAAATAGCACAATTTTATATCGGTGGCTGACAAGCCCATCCGACGACACATATTTCACCTTCCCATGATAAATGATCATTGGGCGTCTAAGGATTAGTCGTAAGACTACATCAAAATTAAACCGCGCTCAAGAAGATAACCGCTTTTTATCTACTAGCTGTTCTCGGACACAAGCTACAGCATAGCAGACTGAACGCACAAGAAGAAATGGCCAAAGTACGAAGTAACCTTATTTGATTGACACTAGTCGCTGCTCCAGCATGCATGCATAGAACAAGAATCGGAAGCCCTTATCGCAGATTGAAAATGCCGCCACTACATTTGTACATCGATAGTCACAGTGTCTTTCTTCAACCGACTTCTGAAATGAAAACTTCTTCCAATGACATGCGGTATGGCATAAGGATGGTCCTATCATGATTGATTTTTCCTTTAAATAGAAATTTGAATACGTATATTGTCAACAGATAAAAACGCGCATTCTAACAAATAGAATAGATATATTTTTACATATTTCAAAATATAACGGACATTGTATTCCATCTTTCCATAAAACACACATAGAAAACACGACCAATGAAATCGTCCCCTTTTTCCCCTTCCTAGCGTCCTACGCAGCGACAAATGATTCGTCCTGACGGAGCTGCGTCGTAACAAAGTCAAAACGGTCGGATAAAACCTTCTTGTGATTCATGGATTTCGCCCTCGGTTTAGGTCTCAATGGGACACCAACGAAGTGCCAAAAAGCGAAGGCTTCAGGGTAAGAATAAGAAATAAGGAGAATATTGACTTCTGTTCAGTTAAAAGTTTTTAAATTTCAAAAATTTGACCAATACACTGATCAACCAAAAGTAATAGAATAAGTGAGGCGCCGAGCGGGCTCGAACCTTCGACCTCTCGCGCGTAAAATTATCAGTCGAAAGGTCACGGGTTCGGTCCCCACCGCGGCTACACATTTAATTTCTTCTTTCCTTTCGCTTGTTTCGCAGTTTTTTCTTAATTGTAGACAAGGTATACCATAATTTTTTTTATTTTTGCCAGTTCTTCGGACTCGTTCATATTTGTGTAGCCCTCTTCGATCATTTAACGATAACAGTTTTTGAAAAGCAGTTGAGTGTGCGAAAATGAATAAACGACATTGATAAATTAGTAAAAACATCGAACGCGTTTTATGTTGGCGTCTAAAGAGCATCTCGGTGTGAATCAGGGCTCCATGACGTATTGTAGTCTCCGACCACGAAATGTCCATTTAACGACTTACCTTCAACATAAGCCCTTTATCAAATTGTACGGGTGGTTCTTATGACTTTTGGAGTTGAAAAGGAAGATCTTCTTATTCGATTTATTTTATTGTGCGCTCTGCCAGTAGACTAAAAGAACGCGGAAAATTCTAAGGCGGAACATATACCTGCAAACGTCCCCCGCCCCTGCGCCACTACCTTGCGGACTATTTGAATTTCGTCGACAATCTCTGGGCTTCCTTGAGAAGAACGTTCAGGGAGGAGAGATAAGAACCGCGAAAGTGGTGTTTGCAGCTGTGTCTCGGAGTCTACGTCTGATTCCACTGATAATGTGTACTTACATCACGTTGGCAGCCTTAATTGGAAGATTGTAAGGGCTACTTATTCTATCGTCGTCTGATCGCCAGTAGCACTTCTGCTACTGCTGCTTTGGCGTGTGGGCTTTTTGCATATCTCGCAATCTTATCAATGGCTGCACTCTTTCTGAGCACATAATACTTTGTTTTATTGTCGTTTTTGCCTCCGTTCAGCTAAGTGTTGCCTCTCCCTACAGTCCACGTTCCAGGTAGTTGCTTCAGGCGTCATGAGGTTCTCTCTGACGGGCGTCGTCGCCTTCTTCTCTCTGGTCGTCTGTGCGTTGGCCAAAGATAAGCTCGTCTTCCTCCAGGCGGTAAGTTCGTTCTTCCAAACTACAAGAAGACAGTGTTCTAGGTATGGCGACACGGAGATCGTTCGCCCACTGACACGTTTCCCGGAGACAGATACAACGAGACAGACTGGCATCTGGGTCTGGGACAACTCACGGCTGTAAGCTTGAAACTGGAAGACACATGATGACCGAGTATTTTAGCGCGGAATGAAGCAGCACCTTTACTTGGGACAACACCTCCGGCAGCACTTCTTCGACAAGACGAAGTTCGACTTCGGCATGAACGACAAATACGAAAACAGCCACGAAGTTCGTTCCACCAGAAATTCCCTCTCACTCAGCCCTCTCTCTGTAGATTTACATCCGTGCTACGGACGTCAATCGCACGCTGATTAGTGCTATGTCCAACATGATCGGCTTCTACGACATGGTCGGAGGCAAGTACAAGAAGAACTACGACTACCCCGATGACCCTGCTTGGCCTACCGGCTTCATTCCCATCGCGATCCACAACACGATCCCATATGACTACGATTTCGTAAGTCCAACTGCTTGTCTTTTCGTTGATTAGCACCACATTAAGGAGGGAAACCCGGACGCCGAGTGCAAACTGCAGTCCGAAGTCTGGCAAGAGGTCATCAAAAGTGATCTTTTCCACAAGGTTTCAGTGCAGAATGCTGTGAGTTTAAGGGATTACGGTACAAATGAGAGACCGTACATTCTAGGACGTTCTAAACTACCTTTCCAAGCATGCCGGGTTCAATGTCACATTGGACCTTTTGTGGGTTATTACGGACGACCTTTATATCCAGGTGACACTGACAGCAGAGGAAGAGATGTTCACCCGATTTTGTAGAATGTCACTGGACTGCCGTTCGCTTCTTGGATGAACCAGACGCTTTTCGACCGGATCTACGCACTGAACGACATTGTGGAAGACTGGCAGAACGGACTGGGTCTGTCACGTCTCTGGTCCCTCGTTCAGTCTCCTTTTTAGGTCTCCAAGGACTCCAGGTCAAAGGACAAGACGCCATGACGCTCATCAAGCAGTGTCGCGGAGGGTCGCTCGTCTGGAGCCTCATCAACAACATGAAGCACAAGATCTTCTGCCTCAGTAACCCACAGGACAGGTCGTGTCGATGGATTTCGCCCCTCTACTACAGAGTGCTTTCCGCGGTAAGCTGAAGCGCCCGTCTACCGTAACCCATTTTCTTTGCAGCACGACACCACTCTCGCCGCGCTGCTCACGGCCCTAGGATCGAAGAAAGAAGTCGTCAAGGAGGGCTACCCGCACTACTCGGCCGCGGTCACGATGGAACTCATCGATGACAATGGAAAGTACTTCGTTCGCGTAAGCTCGCTTGTCTGAATCTCCGAAAAGCGTCTTTCTTTGAAGGCTACCTACTTCCGTCCCGACTTGGACAACCTCACCCTCGTCGACCCGATCGTCTTCACAGACCACATCCACGGTTGTGACAATATAACACTCATTGACGGAAAATGCGCCCTCGACGACATTGCCGCCGCGATGGAGACTGTACTCCCTCCTAAAGGTGACGACATCCAATCGGTAATAAGAGTTTCTTCACCCTTTCACGACGAAACTCGTTTCAGTACTGTGACAAAGGACTCGCTCAGTTCGATACCACCACACCCGCTCCAACCACCACAGCTTCTCCAACCACCACACCCGCTCCAACCACCACAGCTTCTCCAACCACTGCAAAATCTGCAAACAAAACTCCCAGCAAACCCGCTTCAAGCAGCTCAACCGCTGCGAAATCTACAGACAAAACTCCCGCCTCATCCACACCAACCACCACAGCCCCTCCAACCACTACGAAATCTACAAACACTGCGAGCCTCTTTACAGTCTTTTTCATTGCCATCGTCAGCTTCTATGTTCGTCTTCACTAAATGTTAATTTTCTCCATTACCGGTCAGTCACATAAATATAAAAAAATGACATGAGCCGTTTTTTGCCCTCTGCATAAATAAGAAAAACTACCTGGGCCGGGTAAATGTAAAGATAGATGCCACACACTGTGTCGCGGCGGAACACGCTCTATAACTGCAATAACAAAGTTTGTAGTTTAACATTTTTATAGGTACGCTGAATTGTGTGTTTGGGGGCAGTTACCACCTAACATTAAGTCACTCGCGTAAGTTGCAAGAACACCGCAAGCTTGTGACAGTCCAATATTACACATAAATAAGTGATAAAAAAAGTGAGACGCAGCGCGGGCTCGAACCCTCGACCTCTCGCGCGTGAAACTATCAGTCGGAAGGTCAAGGGTTCGATCCCCACCAGCACTGCGCATTTCCTTTTTTCTTTCATTTCGCTTTTTTTGCACTTGTTTCGTGCACCATAATTCTTTCAACTCTTTAGTGCAAGAACTTGTGGCAGTTCAACATTATACATAACAGAAAAAGGTAAGGACGACGACGTAGAAAAGGGAAAAACTATGGTGTCGTGAATTGGATCGAGATGGTCGTGGTTGATTTGTTGCTTTGTCGGCAATCGGTGTAGGCTGATCTGACGACTCATTTGGCTTTAGAGCAGAGCTGGCTTCCAATATAACAATCTCTACCGGTTCTGAACATACGATATTAGTGTTTATGAACAAAAGTTGACGTACTACTGTCCGAACTGTTCCCCGCAAGGTCGCCATTCTTCGGTTCGTGCTTTACGACTTCGCTAGGCATCTTGTCGAAAGTGGCGAGAGCCACTTTTTGCGTCACTAGGGACAGAGTCTCCTGATGGAAATCCATTCCAAAATCGTCAAAAAATAGTTTGTCGAACTTCTTTCGGTGACGGTCAGTCATGTCGCGGGATTCTTTGACATAGCACGTGTAACCCGTCTCGTTGCGGGACCCAATTCCCTCCAGGATATAATGACAGTAGAAGTCTTCAAGCTTCTAAAAGCCAAAACTTCTGTAGGACAAGGTTTATTTATATGCTACTTGCTTCGAACGAATAAAGTCTCTTTGCCTGCTCCTTTAAAAAGCTGCACACGTCCTGGTCCCCACAGCGGAAGCCATTTAATCGCATCCTGTACGATCTTCAAAGCCAACAAAATTTGAAATTTCAGCAAAGCGGTACCTACCTCATCACTTTGACAAAATCGTCATTTGTCAGATTCATCCAGCTCTGTGTATCGTCGACAATGAATATTTGGCGTTTACATGCGTCATCCTTGCCACGAGTCGTAAAGTCGATAAAGTACTGAAACGTTGGAGCGATGGAAACTGTCAAAAGAAAAACATTAAAAAGAAGTATGAAGTGGCATGAAAGTTGCATTAACTGACAGCTCCAGCCCTTAACGGTCACCTTTCCACTTCTTATCCATAAACGCTTACCACGTTGCCAACCTGATCGTCGTAAAGGGCAACGGAATTAGCCGTATAATCCCAGTGCGGCTCTGTAGATCCCAGACCATACGACCACGGACGAACGTTCATCACATCGACGACGAGGGAATGTGGTCTGAAGTGGCTTCCATGACTAGATCTCGTCTATTCTAGATTCGATGGTAAGTCAGCTACGTTAGTGTAAGAACGAGTCTTGTGACAATCTAATGTTGTACATGAAAACTTAAAAGGAAGAGGGGGACCGCGACTTCAAAGTCCCGTGTGAGCGCGGCATCAAACCCTCAACCTCGAGCGGCTTGAAGAGAAGAACATCGAAAAAGAAGACAAACGACGTTTTCTTCTAGTTAAGAAATCTACAAAGGTACAGTATCACCAATAGACTGACCAACAAAAAGTGATAGGATAAGTGAGACACTGGGCGGGACCGAACCCTTAACCTCTAGCGCCTTAAATTATCTGTCGGAAGGTCACAGGTTCGATCCCCACCTCGGCTACACATTTAATTTCTTCTTTCTTTTCGCTTGTTTCGCACTTATTTTTTCTTAATTGTGGAGAAGGAGAAACTCCGCACACTACAAAACACGTTTCCCACTATAGTTGCACCTTTAAAGCTTTAGTTGATAAGTGATGAACGCAAGTTTTACTTTGTCTAATCTACCACCAACAAAGATCAAAGGGACCGTGTAATATAAAAACCCACCGATCAGCAGCAACGGGGAAACCAAGCACCAGGTGAGACTTCCCCTGTAGGCGACACCTTTTAATCCCGTATTTTTCAACACAAAGTCGGTAAGCCTAAATTATCACAACACAACTTGACTATGAATGACGCTCTTTGAGTTCACCTTTTCAATTTCACAGCTGACCTCTCCCTCGATGCCCAAAGGTTGCTCACCAATTAGAACGTCTCGAATAGGGGCGCCTAACGCCAGGTACAGGCAGTCATGGTCGTCAAGATATCTGATTACATCACCAACCTAATAGGGTTTTCTGATCATTTAGACCTGAAAATAACTTCGGCTACCGTATCGCTCAACCCACGAACTGGGAGCGCTTTTATCCAGTTCCAGTTATAGCGGAGAGTATCACTTTCGTACACACGGACATCGGGACGTTTCCAAGGACTGCAATTCTTAGTTAGTGCGTAGACAGCCGTTTGACTTACGTCTCAACATTGTATCTCAGGGGGATTTCCGGAACTCTGTCGGTATCCACCTGAAGAGGGGGTTGAAGTCCCCAGTTATAAAGGGAAACCCACCGGACTGGTGTCTCCAGAAAAGCAGGCGGAACTAACGGAGGAACGCCTGCGCCGAAGTAGTTCAGGAGACACTTGGAACGCTTTCGACTGCGATGAGAGCAGGACGGAGGCACAGAGCTCTGTGAAGTAAAGTGAAAATAAATAAGCTCGCATTCCCTAAATCGAGTGTTTCTGAAATGTGATGCAAACGGATATGCAGTCCGCGACTTCAAAGTCCCGTGTGTTGCGGGATCGAAGCGGGCTCGAACGGGCTGGAACCCTTGACCTCTAGCACCTCAAATTATCAGTCGGAAGGCCACGGGTTCGATCCCCACAGCAACCACACATTTATTTTCTTCTTTTATTCCGCTTGTTTCGCACTATTGTTGTTGACCGTAGTGTTGAATTAGTGATGCCAATGCGTACAATAGTCTATGTAAAATTTTTGAACCAACAATCTCACTACGGAAAAAAAAGTTAAAAGTCACTACGGAAACCGCGGATTTATCATGACAGCGCGGGACACAAACAGACGACATTGCGGTGCGGCGAAATGTGGGGAGCGCCCAGGGCCATCTTGGACGCAATAAAAGGAAAAATCAGCCAAATGACTAATTGGCCAGACACGCTTTTCAAACACGAAACCATTCGGAAATAACGTGTGGAAGAATGAATGGAAGCTGCACAAGACTCGTCAGAGGAAGCATTTTTTAAAAACGGTTTATACTAATCAGTTGCCTGAAGTCTAAAACCTTTACAATTTCGAAAATTATTGGAATAGTGGATTGTGAGAAATAAGCGCACATTTATCAAAAAGCTGACAAATTGTAAAAAGTTTAATTGGACAGTTCGGTTAAGCATTTAAGTTAGGTTATCAACAATGGGATGTCGACCAAGTGGCTTCTAAACTGACTCTTCAGAAAAATCCACAAGGAAAGGATTGAACAAATGTGTGTGAGTTTGCGCTTCCGGACATACGATCTGTCAGAATTGTAAGAATGGTTCTGTAAAGCACTCACGTCCCCAATGTCTCTCAAGGTGTTTATATGGTCGTTGCTGAATCTTTCCGCACAGTCCCGGCTAGGACACCAATATAGCGTATTGTCAAAATAAGGTAATCGGTCCTGAGTACAGGCTGCGAGCGAGAGAAATGCAGTTTAGTAAAAAGTCAAAAATCGAAAGAAAATCCGCGGAATGTGGTGCCGCTTATATATGCACGGCTAATCTCTGCGCTGCAGATTAGACATCCTCTTGGGCGGGAAAAGGATTCAACGCTTGTTCTCTGTGCCACTCTGTGAATCTCAGATACATGTGCCATAATTAGAACACAACAGTTGCCCTTAGAACCGACCATAGAAAACTGATTATTCAATTAGGCACATATGCAAGGAGAGCGTGTCGCTTCTGCGAGGCGCAACCGGTGACCCTGTCCCATGTTGCTGAAAATAAATTGCTTCTTCCAGACGGCCGATGCGTTCCACATGAATAGGGAATTAATCCCTCGAATCGTCGCGTTGTTCGGCCCAACTTGAACTACAGTGTTACATTCTGTCTGCTTTGACGAATATGGTGCAGACAGCAGGAACAAAATGCAATGGGTCCAGAGTTCATAGGGGTGATGTTGTTGATGGGGACCTCGGTAGTTCTGGATTTGCTGACTCGTGTTCTTAAATGATAAGACTGGAAAGGAATGCATGAATAGAATGAATCATAGGATTGAATGCACGGAATTAATGATGTTCAATGTTTAATAAACTTTTAAGAGGGGCTGAAGAGATATCATGCAACTTATTTGTCAGTTTAGACTTCTGAAGGATGCAAAAAGAAATATTTCTGGAAAACCCGAACCGATGGTTTACAACAGTGCAGCCGAGTTGAGGCTTGGCTCAGAATTTGCGCCTGTGCCAACATTATTACCAAAGAGATTTGGAGATGGTCGGTTTTACAAAATATGATAATGCTTTTGCAACAAAACTTTACACTTTCAGGTCACATTGAGTGTTGTCAAGATAATTTGCACAAGACACAATAGCCGACAGCTTCTAGAGCCGATCACATCTCTAGTTCAAACTCCGGTCCCGACCCAGAACAAGGAATCTCAACAAGTTTGACATCTTAATCATACTTTTCCAAGAACCGATTTACCCTGAAAACACGGAATGTCATTTCCTGCCACACCACATCAGGAAGACCGTTCATCGGGGAAAGTGCAAGCCGTCGTGTTCGCGTACCATCGCCGGAGACCGATCATACAGTTTAAGCTAATCCGCTGCACTTAGCTCGTCGTCGCTGGATAAGTGCCTCACATGAAAATTCCTTTGCTGATTTGTTCACTATCAGTTTGGCATATTTACACAATTAGCCACCGGCCGATTCAGCCTCTTATCAACGCGAGAAGAGCGTGGACGGACCGCTAATTCATTTCATTTGCGTTGACACCTGGAATTGCGGTTGCCTGTCTCCACGATGGGCGAACTGCGACTCCTTCTCCTCCTTGCCCTGGTACTGTTCCTCGGAGTGCACGGCGGCTACCGACCTCAGAACCGCAAGTGGATTCTGCGCGGACGCCCTTGGCATGGGCTGCGGGCTCCTCGTACTGAAACCCCCCTAGAAGTTCGTTTTCCGATGCCTTTCTCGGAATAACCAGCTCCGAATTCAGGGTGCCACTACGGTGACCGAATCTTATTTCACACAGGAGCTGGACCACTTCAACGCTAGCAAAAACTTCCAATGGAAACAGGTACAGTGACCACAAGGAATCTTCCAGATCCGTCTGGCAATGACAATTGGTGTATATGTAGACACCAAAATACTGCAAACCTAAGACATTAGACTCTCTTTCTCACCTCACTACGTTCTCTAGTAACGAGGCAGTGGGCGTAAATTACGCAATAGCAAACTTATGCCTGGTCACACACGGCTTATGACTATTTCAAATTAGTGTGTACTAGGCTGTACCGAACAAATGTCAAGTCATATCTGAAGTTTTCCCTGTTACTTCAAATCAACGGGAAATTCTCTTCCTTCTAGCGCTACTGGTACAACCCGACCTACTACAATCAAGACAACGGAATAAACTTCCTCATGATCGGAGGAGAAGGTCCCGAATACAGCGGCGAGGTCACCGCGACGGACACTCCGTTCGGCACGTGGGGCAGACTGCTGAACGCCGGACTCTGGTGTCTGGAGCACCGCTTCTACGGGAAAAGTCGTCCCTTCCCGTAAGAACTGATAGTTAATTCATAGTTAATTCACACCTGCACTTGCAGAACTCAAACTACAGAGAACCTACAGTACCTGCATAGTCGTCAGGCACTCGCCGACCTGGCCAACTTCATCGAGTCGATGAACAAGGCGCACAACATCACAAACCCAAAGTGGGTCGTTTTCGGAGGTTCGTACCCCGGCGCGCTGGCTCTCTGGTTCCGAGAACTCTACCCGCACTTGACAGTGGGTGCCGTGGGAAGCAGTGGTCCCGTCCAGGCGCAGATGGACTTCTACCGTAAGTTGGCCCTCATTTCCGAGCACTCAATGCGTTTTAAGAGTATCTGCAAGTGTGTGAGGCATCCATCCGCTCCTACAGCACCATCTGCGCCGACGAGATCGAGAAGGGCTTCCAGCAGATAGTGACGCTCATGAACACAAAGAGCGGGCGTGATAAGCTTACCTCCACCTTCACGTTTGTGACCTCCAGATAAACTTGTCTCTCAACGCCCACTTCTAGGTTGAAGCCGGGTCTTAACGATCTCCCGCTCAGCTACAATGACATCCAGAACTTCTACTCAACCGTGTTTGGCAACTTCCAGGGCGCCGTTCAGTACAACCGCGTCGCCGTATGATTGACCTTCAGCCGGCTTTTTTTCAAGGTGTTCGTTTAGGGAAGGTACCTGAAGGCGGGCAGTATTCCCGACGTGTGCAAATTCATGGAAGTGCAGAATCGAAGCCCCGTGCAGAAGTTGGCCGACGTCAACGAATACATCACCGAGTTCTCTACGGGAGCGAGTAAGAGCCTTTGTGTTATGCTCAGGAAGTAGCAGAGTTGTTGCAGAGTTCAACTACACACCTAACAGTTTCAATGACGAAGTTGAATCCCTCCGTGACGTTACCTACGACGTGACGGGAGACGCGGCCGCCACACGAAGTTGGATCTGGCAGACGTGCAACGAGTTTGGCTTCTTCCAGACTACGGACATCGGAAAGAACATCTTCGGAAGTGTCTACCCAGTCAAGTGAGTAGAGGGTCCACCAATTGTGGAAGGAACTATTCATTCTTCTTCTTGACTGCTTCCAAGAATGCTTTTTTATTTGGCGCCAACCTTCCACTTGCAGCATCGATATCATCCTCTGTGAAAAAGTGTTCGGCCCTCAGTTCAACGTGGACTACATCAAACTGGCGGTAAACAAGACTCTCAAAGCGTATGGAGGCCGCGATAACTACAACGCCACCAACGTGGTCATTCCCAACGGCTCGCTCGACCCTTGGCACGCTCTGGGCACTTACAAGTCCACGGACGTCTCCGTCGTCCCCTTCTTGATCACGGGAACTGCCCACTGCGCCGACATGGAACCCACCAACGCCAACGACCCAGCGGGACTGGCCGTAGTTCGCAAACTCATCTTTGAGAACATCCAGAAATGGGTCGAGAAATACGTCATTTCCAAGGAACACGATCCTTTTGGTAGGCACAGATTTTCCGCCACTGGTGCACACTGACTTTCAGCGACGACGCAAGTCCCGATCACCAAGCCAAAGAACCCGACAGCCGGAACTGTCGAGCACAAGTACAACGCCACGGACAAGAAGGAGCAGAAGGAGATGCGTCTGCAAGTCTCTAGTTTGGGCAGAAGAATAAGGATGGGCCACTCCATGGGCGGACTTCTCCCCGCTCCTCCTGTATGACTCAAAGCGACAAGAAACGGAAACTAACTGCTCTTTAGGCACATGACGACATCGACACCGAGGACCTCTGGCTGGGAACGATCCTACAGGACGTGGACCACTTCGACCTGCAGAACCCTGACCAGTTCGAACAAGTTTGTCCAACCATGGGAGGCATTTGGCAAACAGTGTGCTTTAGAGGTACTGGTACAACACACGCTGGTACAAGCCGGGAGGACCCATCTTCTTGATGATCGGCGGAGAAGGACCCGCCGGAGCGGACTGGGTCACCAACCCGAACATCACCTACCTGACCTGGGCGCAGAAATACAACGCGGCAGTCTACCAGCTAGAACATCGCTACTTCGGTAAGAGCAGACCTACGGCCGACCAGTCCACCGAGAATCTGAAGTGGCTCACAAGCGAGCAGATGCTTGCCGATCTAGCCGTGTTCATCCAGACGATGAACCAGCAACGCGGCTACGTCAACCCCAAGTGGATCACCTTCGGAGGGTCCTATTCAGGTAAGGTCCCAAGTTCCGAGTTCATAAACTACTGTAACATACTGTGTAGGAGCGCTGTCCGCGTGGATGCGCGAAACATACCCGGAACTGGTCGCTGGGGCTGTCGCCAGTTCGGCACCTGTTTTTGCAAAGGTCGACTTCTTTGGTAGGTGCCTCGTTGGTCTTTGGTTCCGGAACAGGATCCTTGCAGAGTACCTCCAAGTCGTGGAAAAGGCAATCACGGAATATTCACAACAGTGCGCCTATGTCATCCAGTCCGGTTTCCGAATCCTGCAAAAGAATCTCATGACCGCCGTCGGCCGAAAAATTCTCAGCGACCGCTTCCAGTGAGTGTCATTCTGTTTAGCGTCCTGTTAGCCACAAATTTGTACCCACGCCAATTTTTATTAGGGCGTCACAAGGGATAAAATCGGTGTAAAAGATGAAGCCATTACAGACCTCAAAATTAGGCTAAACTAAACAAGGTTCAAAACGGTGACATTTGACTTGCAAATCTAATCTTCATAACTGTTCGGTTCTAGACTCAGTCCTCCGTGGGACGAAAACAGCATCCTGACGGGAAAAGACGCCCAGTACTTCTTCCAGAACGTGATCAGCGCATTCCAGGGCGCTGTCCAATACAACGGCGACAACATGGTGGGCACCATGAGAACGCATTCCTTTAATCACTCCTCTCTTCCAGGGCCCCTACACGATTGGGTACGGTATCAAAAACGCCTGCGACCTCATGCTCGACAACGACTACACGCCCACGGAGAACCTAGCGCGAGTAGTCAACTACATGCATGGAGCCGTAGGTTTGGACAACAACTACGAGGACATGGTGGCCGTAATGAAGAACGTCTCGTTCGACGATGCCAGCGCTAGCGGGCGTAGCTGGATCTGGCAGACGTGCAACGAGTTCGGATTCTTCCAAACCACCGACAACGGAGAATCCTTCTTTGGAAGCCCAGTTCCTGTCAAGTAAGTGAAGGAGCATGTCTCAGCGAATGTGGACGGGTTTCATCATTTATTGGTTTATGTTATACTTGAGCTTAACAAATTCTATTTATAGCTTCTGGGTCGACTTCTGCACCGACGTATACGGACCCGCCATTGACCGCACCTACATCGACAACAGCGTGAAAAGAACGCTCCAGTACTACGGTGGCAGAGACAACTACCGCGGTACGAACGTTGTGCTTCCAAACGGCTCCAATGACCCTTGGCACGCTCTGGGCAAACTGACCTCCACCGATTCTTCCGTAGTTCCTTACCTCATCAATGGTCAGTTCTTGCCAGTTTATGGTTTCTGGATTATCTAGGTTCTAGGCACTGCCCACTGTGCCGACATGTATCCGGCTCGGCCTGAGGACAAACCAGGACTTGCAGTCGTGCGGAAATTGATCGCTGAGAACCTCGAAAAGTGGATTAATTTTGCCGGTAAGTGATCTCAGCGCACGTCTCGCTCGAAGCACGTAATTGCAGATTCGTCCACGACGTCATCACCCACAGCGACCCCTCACCATGGCTCCACCACTTCTAGCGCCAACTCGGGTTCTTCCTCTGTTCCTTCGGCAACCACAAAGCCTGTGCCAACTACAAGTGAGCTCAAGGTCCTTTCGAGCAAATGACCGGTTCCACATGTTTAGCCAAATCCGCGACTGCCACCATTGCCAGCTCACTGCTGCTCCTCGTCTCGGCCCTGCTCGTCTGATGTGATAAAAGGAAAGATCATATTGCTCAGGGTGGAGGGCTTACATAAATATACAAGTGTCTTCAACTGTGGGTCGGTGTGTTTCCCGCGACGCAAAACATGCTCTCCGATGAGTGGACGTGTGCAATTGCCGCGACCTTTGCTCTGAGGAGAATGTTTCCCAGAAAGGTAGCCAGTTAATCACAGTCGGTGGGTAAACAATCCTCCTGGGATATCTTTCGGTTTGCGTCGCGGTATGAGACGTCTTCTCGTGGTTATGTTTTTAATTGCCCCAGGCTGCGTGGGGAGAGCCGTTTCATTGTTCTTTTGCGCGTGTAGTGCGCGAAAGGGTGATGTGCACACCTAAGCGACAGGCAGGAGGAACTCGGCTAAACGGAGGAGGGTAGTCAGCAGCAGCTGATTGCAAAGTGGCTCCTCGTTGGGGGATAACGTGTTCACCGAACGCTGACATCCCAGGGCGACGGCGGTTCTGCGCGTCGTCGTCCACCTGGCCGAGAGCCACTCCCGCGTGCTCGCGCGAAGTACGTGGGTAAAGGCTGCCCCTTTGCCTGTGGCTGCTGCAAGCCGGCGCTACGCTGTAGCTGCGTGGACGGTGTTGCACCTGTTAGCCCCCGCCGGTGACGATGTGTTTTTTGCGCGCAGTGCTGTCCGATCCGAGCCACGAATCCGGTTCTAAATCCACGGAAATCCAGAAATGGCACTGTTTGTATGTGCTTTTGTGGATGTGTGGAGAACCGGACATCCTCTGGCTTTTCCACCGTGTTGCCACCACCGCTGGGACCCATTCGCCAGTGCCCCCCTGACACCTTTCGAATGCTCCACTCTCCTTGTTAGCCCTGCTGCTCCTCCTGCTGCGGCTGCTTCTGCATCAGCGGCTGTCGTGCTCTGGCATCTGCCGTTGGGAGGGATTTGCTTCACGGGAAAACACCAAAAACACTGGCCATCCGGTTTTCTCACCCGTCCACCAAGTTTCGTTGGACCGGGCGACCGTCGTTCTGTAGCATGTGTTCCTCCTCAATTCCACTCATTGTCACATCCGACAGCGGTCCGTGTCCACGAGTGACCGGTGCCCCCTTACCCCGTGCCCCCTTGCCCCCGTGCCTCCGAGTACTGTAGCTCCCGACAAACAAGCTTTCAGATCGGCGCTCCACCAAGCCCTCCTTCGCGCGTCTACTCCTGGGGCCATGGCGCTGGCACTGAACGTGCCGACTCCTCTCCGCGCCTACTCGAGCTACGAGTCTCTGGCGCCCGTGACGCCTACCGACCCGAACTTCGACTACAGTACCCTGTTCCTGCTGAACGTGAGTTCGAATTTCGTATGTTTTCAGTTGCGTTCCTTGGACGTTCCACATGTTTTCCTTCGGGTTTTTCTCGTGCTCTTTCACACGACAGCGACACAAAGTGCGTGGAACCAGTTGCAAGCGAAGAATGGAGAATAGTTACAAGCGCCACGTTTACAATCATAACGCACAACATAAACAGAAGTGCGTTGGGAGAAGAAGACCCGTTTCCGCATGCTAATAGCTGAGTCGTCTTGCTGACTGACGTCAACCCCGAAACTCCGAAGCGCAACAAAGGCGTTTCTTTTAATTGTCGCACTCTGTTGTCGCAGGTAAAAAGCGAACGCCGAGCACAATAAACCGCTCCACTTCACAATGCGGCGTCCCGGAGTATTTCTTCGCCCTGCGCGTTCCGTTCACCTTATTTAGCGCGCTACTACCGTTCGGCTTCCGCCGTGCTTCGGCTATTAGCAACATCTCCGACGTGTCGCGACCATTTTTTCGCCGAACCAAAGTTGCATCACACGTCCGTTCGCTTTTCACCAGAACTGGTTGTCCGGCGCACGTAGTGGTCAACGGGCGCGTTGAGCCGGTTATCAGCCGAATACGAGACTTTTTGCGTCGAATACTCGACGCGGAACGTCAACACTGCTTCCGACCCGCCGCCTTACCTTTACGCACCTCCTCAAACCACGCGTGTTCCAGGGCGTCGAGGGAAGCATCATGACCGCTCCCGCCACGGCTGTGACGCCTAAGTCCACCTCCGGCTACTTGCCCCTCTCGCAGATGCCCATCTTCCACCCCGCGCACTTCATGAGCTCACCGCTGTCCCAGCAGCCGCATTCGGTTCAGCTCTACCCGCAGCCGAAGCAACCCTCCTCGCTCCACCAGCACCACATCCTGCCTCATCAACGCTCCATCGACAGCACCCTGCACTCATCCTCGTCCTGTTTGTGCAGCGTCCCGCGTAGCATTACCCATGCAGACCTGTTATAGCGAAAAACAAGCTCGGCCGCGCGTACAACCCCGGAAGGCCACTGGCCATGTCGGACAGGCAGAAGATCCTCGAGCTCTACGAGAAGGGCCACAAGATCAGCCATATAGCACGCATAATAGGCGTCACTCACAGTTGTGTCTCCAAAATCATGACAAGGTGGGTTCCTTATGTCGGGCACGCTGGAGCAAGTCTTACTGCGCTGTAGATACCGTAGGACCGGATCCATGCAGCCACGGTCGACATACGCGAAACGAGGCTCGGACTCGGGCATCGAGTCCGACAACGACAAAAGCTCGGTGGCCTCCAACGACGACAAACTGCTTATCCCGAAATCGCTGGACGTCGAGATCACGCCGGCAATATTCATCCACCGTCCGTTTCCCATCAAGTCCTACTCGATCAACAGGTGAGCCATCGCGTTCGAAGACCGTCTTTACTTCGTGACGTTTAGCCTTCTCTTCGAAGGCTGAAGCGGCTGCTTCTGCGGCGTCGAAAACCACCACTACCCGTTCCTCTTTCATCACCTCATAGTTTGTATGTATATATGGAGTCTGTGCTGGCCTTAACCCGGTCCCCTTTCCCGCGTTTGTCCTAGTTCCCAGGTAGTAGCACCCGTCGATAACTCGTCCTAATAAAGTAGACAGATTATGACGGGCTTTAACGGATTAAGTGTTGTCCGCGGACGGCAGCCCCTGAATGGGTGCAGTCGGTGTCTCGCGGGCCGTTACTGGTTACCGGAGCCATCCTGTTCGCCGCGAAAAGAACATGTGATTTAGTGCGTTTAATCCGGATGATCATCCTGTTTCCGCGTGGCAGAGAGTTTATAAGTAAAATGGGCCAATAAACTTTGTTGTTGTATGTGCACTGCACGGGTCTACTGTGTGAAATCGAAACTGCTCGCTGGTTGTCACCGAAGTCACGTGCCGCAGACGTCGAAAAGGTAAGAACGACGCACATTTCACAAATTAGCGTGTCCGGACTAATTTATGACCGGGAACATCTCGTTCCAATGAAACCCGCCTGTAGTTTGATTGAGCGAAGCTCGTAAAATGAATGTACGATCGAGTTAAAAAATTGGAAAAATTCTCAACGCGCGAAGGTTTGAGCTGGGAATTTGCTCAAATCGCGGCAATCAATCACAGTCGACAGCGCAACGTGGACGCAAACGACGCCGAGGCGCTTCTCGCGCCGGTTCCAGAGGTTAGATTACGTAGAAGATCTTTCTGGCAACGCGTCAAGGTTCGCGATCGCACGTGGGCCTTCTGCGCCACCGTACAGCAGGAACCGAACGCTGTTTTGTACTTCTCCGAAATGCCCCTTTCGAAGATGGCGCACGACAGATCGAATCAGTGAAGTTGTGGATCAACCAGGCCGATAGTTGCCTTCTACTTTTCACCTGTGCATGGCAAAGTCTCAAAAGATCACCGTACCCACGTCCATGTCCGACCCTTATCCATCATCGTCGACGTGGGATTGTGGTCTGATCGGAGAGCTGAGCACGCCGCGCGCTTCACTTCGTCCTTGTGCCAACCTGTTTGAGCTAGCATTCTAAGATGCTTTACTACAGACGCCTCCCACTTGCAAGGTGCCGGGAATTTGAGAAATCACGCATAAAATCAAGCTAAGTGTTTACAACGACGCTTCCGCTCCCATACGAGCTCCAAGCTTCGGCTGTGATCTATCTATCTTTGAACCACCCGACTCTCATCTCTCAAATCGACCACCTTAGACGCTCCCCCTTAGTTTGGCCAACACCCGGCTAACTATGCCCCCGATGAACGCTTCGGTCTTCCCGCGTTCTGCTCCGTCCACGTGACAATCAGAGTTCAGCGAAGTTCGCGCTACTTGTCTCCGTCATTCAAGGAGAGCTAGATCGGCGGCGCCGCTTCGCTATTTAGACTTTGATTAAATGTCAACGGGGGCGGGGTCCCTTTTGACGGACGTCGCCAGAAAGTGCACAAAACTGTCGGAAGACGCAAAAATTTAGCCATTATTATTTCGTTCCATCTCGGGAGTAAGCCTTCTTCCCCGTGCCTATACGTCTGGACAGTCGCGAGCGAGCCAGAGTGCCCATCGTCGCCCCACGCGGAATGCTAATCATCGGCGCAATGTTCCAGAGAGCCGTGGATTGACCGGCCCTGCTTTCTTTGTTGAGAACGCGGATCGACGACTGCCATCATGAGCGCCAGGCTTCTTTACGGTTCGCTTTTTACGTTTTTCCGACACCTTCAAATGTGACCCCAAGGCAGTAGGCGATCCAGTGCAAAGATTAAGCCGATGACCTTCAGGCGATAGACGCCGGAAGGGTAGATATCGCTGAAAATCAATGGCTGTCCTATGTAGGGCTGGCACAAGAAAGATTGTCTGTAGATTCTCAGAGATTCTCTGGAAGTTGATGGAGGGAACGGTAGCCTATCTAGATTGCCCTGAACTTTTTATTTGTATGATCAGAAACTGGCCTGATTATGATCAACTCTTTTTCACTAACGAGGAAGGACAAGTGACATGTTAAAGTGCACACACTTGACAACAAACTCTTGACTAATGTCACCGACATGCGAATTCGTTTTCAGTAGAACCCTTAACCCTTGACAGTTGGATTAATTGAAGAGAATCGAACCAATACGTGGGATTCCATCATCAAAAATTCTAAAGATTTTTGAGAAAAGTACAGCTATGAAAAACTTCCATTCCAAATATTTTGCCAATAATCTATCTAAATTGAGAAGTTCCACATTTCCATAGATTTCATCATGTGATTACAACGCATTTGCGAAGTCATGTCGATTACAACGCGTTCCTAACAGTCAACGTGCTCTGTCGGGAAACCTTACAACGCCCCACACCACAATATGGACAAAACATGGTATTTCATATGTAGTATTATACTGTTTTGGTAAAAAAAACAAGTAATCCCAAAGGCAACAATTCACACAAAAAAAATATATATGTACATTGCGGCTGTATGGGCAATCTTTTCAGAAAGATCACCTAAAGTGTACCTAGAAATCCTCTTAGAAAATGTGTCACCTCCTGTGAACCAAAGATAAACTCATGTCCCTTCCGGGAACTTTGAAAAGATCAAAATGTGAAACGACAATTGATCGTTTGAAAGCGAAAACTTTGAGAAAGGTCTTTTTGACTGGTGAAAAATGCCGCACATATGTAGTTTCGACTCACTCCACCGACTTCTTTTTTTGTTTAAAACAGGAAACCGCAAGGACATTTTTCTCTTTTGTCATTTTTTTCGACGTATTGCTAGTTATCACCAATTTCTTAAAAATGAGACATACGTTTTTACTGTGGATGTGCTCATGACATGACAGACGGGTCCCTTTAAAGCATTTCAACCTTTACAAACGGACAAATGATTCTCCGGCGCGAGTCTCAGGTCTCAGTCTCGGATACTTCACCGGGCTTAGCGCATTAAATTCAGTCTCAAACGGTTAAATTAAGCCAGAGTCCCCGTTTAATCTAAGACCACTCTGACTAAAATCCTTTGTGTTCTTCTACACAAAGCGTTCTTATGTTACATCGTTTTTTTACTGTAACACGTGATTTCGGAATTTAACAATTAGTTTAGCATTTACATGTCGTCGTGGTTTTAAAAGAATTAAATAAAAGCTCAAAAAGAAAGATGTTCACCAGGAAGCACAACGGCTCCCATTGTTCTCAAAAGAAACGTGAAATAATGGAAAAAAGAAGCTACCGTACAATAGTGCATTGCGCGTCTAATTGTCGGTTATATTACAGCAAGTCACAAGATGGAAAGTTGACGCCTGATCTGAAAGTCCAAGAGAGTCAAGGTTTCCTGTTCAAACAAAAAATGGATCAGCAACTGTCAGCTCTGCTTAGCACTTGAACGCATTTGAGTAGAGAACATAAGTCGTTTCGACAGCACGTTTTCAGATCAAATATCGCCGCCACATTGTTCATTCGTAGCGCGGGCTTACCTAATGCTTAATATGAAACAGGTTCTAAGAAAGAAAAGCAATAAAATAGTCGTAAATGTGAGCATATAATTCCATTTGTGGAGGGTATAAACTAGCGTTAACTATTTATCAGGAAAAGTTAGCCACTCGATGGTTGACAACTTTGCAGCTGCTTTGTGGAAAGTGGTGTTTTGACTATTACGATAACATATCGTTAAACTTCGCGCTCTGAGTCACGAATATACCTCCACTTTCCCTTAGAGCAACATGCATTAAAATGAAAGCCATCTTGATCTCACATGCGTTCCCATGTTTCTCTCCGCTTTCGTCATTAAGCACATTCAGATCTCGTGACCGATAGTGTCGAGTGGGACTGCGTGACAAAGGATCTCGGGGAAGCCCCTCGTTTTGCAACTCTTTCCAGCGGCACTTCCTACTCGTTCCTCATAAGCGCAAGACTCTCCCCGACATTCCTTCCAAACGCGAGTTAATCCCACATGATTCAAGATTGCGTTGGTAATTTTGGAGCTTCAGCTTGCAAAAAGAACTTATTGCTATCATTAGCCTAATGATCGTCATTAGTTTGAATTTGGTGTACATGTAGAAACCAGACGGGGATGACGAATTCCGGCTCACATGTCACATGCCTCGCCGCCGTAATTGTACGCCCCTACATGCCGGGAATTTTTTTACACTCATTCAAATGACACTTGGACCGTTTGTGTAAATACATATACCCAAGATAGAAGACATAACATAGTCCTCAAGATTCCAATCTACGACCCTGGCTGGAACGTCTAACCGGGAAGTCGTATGATTCAGCGCTTGCGGGCACAGCAAAAGTGGAGTTTCTTATTAAGAATTGATCATTATTGCCGAGAAACTCGCTCTTACGCAACTCTCCACTTGCGCCCTTTTACTCATATAACCCACGGTTGCGTATACAAATAAGCGCGCTTTAATAATCTTTCAATTTTGCCGCTGGCAATCTGATGAGCGCTAAGGACATACGAGCAAGAGTGTAATAGATCTCATTGTGAGTCCGGTCCAATGTACTAAATTGTGTTTTTACGCTCGAAATGTCCTTCTAAGGACTCCACCTTTCGCAGTTGGTTCTCCCTTCATAAGCTGTTCCATTCACACTTCTATCTCGGCTTTTAATCGTGCAAGACGTGGTTCAAGCGTTTTTCGCCTTGAATCTGTGCTCCTGTTTCGAAAGCATAAGGTGCATTCCTCATACCGTAACCCCGGACAAAAATTTAATCTATGAAACCAATGGTCTCGTCGTCGACGCCCCCACTCACGTTGCCATTACAAACCGTTCCTTCCCTTCACAAACGCTCGTGGGCAACCTGCTCCAAGGTTGTTTTCGTGTTCCACGTTCGCAATCGCCCGCTTTTTGAACGGTGAAATATTCGCACCTAATCGTATGTGTGAGCCGCTTTCTGCATTTCCAAAATCTGCTGCTCTTGATTATCTTCTCTTCGAACACAGACATCGTCAGCCTTAATTCTATAAGCGCCCAGACTATCGCTGTAACTGGAACTGGGATCGGCGGTCCATGTTGTTCGAATGACGTCATCAAGTCAGATGGACTATCGGCTGCTCCGTTTCTTTTCTTTCATTGGTCGTTAAAATCGTCCACAGTGGAAGTACCGTAGCTAACGGCTACGTTCAACCACTTAACACTCGAGTGGGACGGAGATCAGATATTTTGCTCTCTGCTCCGTCGATGTTTTACATTTGTCTCGCTAGCTTTTTTAGCGGTGGGAAAAGCTGTCCACGTTCACTAAAAGGCAACATATGCACTACTGCATTCTTTAGTCGAAGTAGTTGCTCTAACATTGTGCTGAACTCACATCTTTAGGTCCCGACGAAATGACAGCCGTTCCTTACGACTTGAGAAAGTCTCTGGAATCCGTCCATCGCTCTAAGGGCATCGGATGGTTCGTAACCGCTCTCTTCATTGTGGCCGATATGGCCGGTGGTGGTGTAGTAGCCATGCCCGTGGCCTTCTTGAATTCAGGTAAGTCTTGGCTACCGCAAAGAACATCACGCCTAAACCCTAATTCTTTAGGTCTCTATGCTGGAGTCGGGTTCATGATAGCCATCACAATCATATTTGGCTACACAGCTCATCAGCTTGGGGAAGTATGGGTGATCATGCAAAAGAGATGGCCTGAGTACCACGACCACTGCAGAAAACCGTACCCGGAAATAGCAGCCAGAAGTATGGGACCAACTCCAAAGTCTGGCACCACTTCCACACAGCTTAAAGATCACCACATTTTTTTAGGGCCGTTGCCTCCATAAGCGTCTACATCACAATCTTCGGAATGTCCATTGTGTACCTTCTTCTGTCATCTACCATCATCCACCACTTCATCGCCAACATCTTTGGTCTCAAGATGGATTACTGTATTATGGTGTGCATTATTGCCGTCGTGCTCCTTCCATTCACATATCTGAAGTCTCCTCAAGATTTCTGGTTTGTTTAACCATCTGAACTCCTTGCTTTACCGCTCTCGTAGGGGTGTCATCGTTATCGCCATGTTGACAACAGCCCTTTCTGTGATCCTCATCGTTGTGGGTATTACCATTGACAAACCGACATGCGGCCCTGCTGTGGTCATGCCGACTCCTACCGTCACCAGTGCCGTTCTGAGTCTGGGTACTTTCTTGTTCGCCTTTGCCGGACATTACGTATTTCCGACTATCCAACACGACATGAAAAGACCGAAAGATTTCACAAAGTCGTGCATTGTTGGCTTTGCAAGTAAGATATTGGCAGATTGCTCACTTTTCGACGCATTCACCTCTAGTTGTTGCTCTCCTCTACATGCCGATGTCGATTTACGCCTACACCACCTATGGAGACAGCTTGAAGGACTCGGTCATTAACTCCATTCAGACCAGCTGGATTCAAGAGACCGCAAACATCTTCATCGCTGTGCACTGCATTCTCACCTTGACCATTCTGATGAACCCCTTGAACCAGGAAGCTGAAGAGATCTTCGCCGTTCCTCAAGGTACACCCTGTTGTAAGCATTTCCCGCTTAGCACACAGGGCATGTTTAGAATTCTCCTTTAAAAGAATTGGAATCCGGACAGGAATCATGTGCCTTGTTCTCTTCTGTGCCCTCTCTGTCCCCGAGTTCGGCCCCTTCATGAACCTTGTTGGTGCGTCGACCATTCCAATTGTGTGCGTCATCT
The DNA here is from genome assembly GCA_016648015.1 of Steinernema khuongi. NCBI lineage: Eukaryota > Metazoa > Nematoda > Chromadorea > Rhabditida > Steinernematidae > Steinernema > Steinernema khuongi. The sequence continues at coordinate 102,054 of JADLIF010003247.1, read as the reverse complement.
TCCCGAGTCTCTTCAACCTCTACATCAAGGCAGCTAACGAGGAGCAGTGGGCTAAGGGCATCATTCCTTCCTTCCGATGGTAAATATATCTCTTTTTTACATTTTAATGGTTTTTAGTGTCATTCGCCGTACTCCCCTCCACATTCTTATTATCAATGCATTCGTTCTACTCGTTGCTGTTGGTGGCGGAATCATCTCCACTTATTTGGCCGTTAACGAAATGACAAACGCGCGCTTCGCCGCGCCTTGCTACATTCGTCCATTCCTCGATGGACCATCGCTCGCTCCATCTGCTTCCGGTCACGCCGCATTTGGTCAAACCTGTTGTGGCCACTTCCAGAACATTTCCGTCTACGGGGATAACTCGATCTGCAACGCCAATTTGTAATGATCTTCCGTTTGCAATACGATCACTCTCTCTCTCTCTTTGATAAAAACGTGTCGCGTACGGGCCCTTTTTCGCCTGTCTTAGGCGATCATATATTGTGAAAAGATCGTTGGTCTAATTCCTAATTGTGCCACGCTCTCACGCTTTACCCTCCGCAATCACCGCCACCGATCGTTAAATTCGAGAATGTACATACTCCATAAACCTCTCACCTGTTGAGTAAATACCAATAAAGCGAACAAGATTTTATAATCATGACCTACAATTCACACAATACCTTATAGTTCTGGGTTACCAGAAAAAGATTACACAACAATGTCACAAGAACTATTAACAGCCTGTCTCCAGTTCAACAGGTGATCCACATTCAGCAAGATCTCCATTAGAACTCATCATCTTCTGACGACTCCTCGTTATTCTGTCCTGAATGCTTGCCCATCTGCCACCTGTTCTTTTGCTCCTGCTGTTTAGCCAACATTTTTCTTATTGGTTCCTGCTCCGCTTCTTTAGCCTGTCTTTGCCTCGCACGAGATTTTTGTGCTTGACTTTTAGCACGACGGCGGCTTGACTCATCATCTTCTGACGACTCCTTGTTATTCCGTCCTGAATGCTTGCCCATCTGCCACCTGTCCTTTTGCTCCTGCTCTCTAGCCAACATTATTCTTCTTCCTTCCTCCCTCGCTTCATCAGACTTCCTTAGCATCGCACGAATTTTTTGTAATTGAATTTCATGAGCTAGAAGATGCGGATTGCGGCGCAGGTACTGAAAACTCAACATTACCAACAGTGTTTCGGCTTTATTATATACATCAATAAGGAAGGGAAAAGCCGAACACCAAAATTCAAAGTAACCTGGCATTGGCGGAAATCACAGAATACAAAGAGGTATTATACAAAGGAAATAAATTACACAATAATTTACAGTTCTGAGCCACGAGAAAAAAAAAGAAGACTTTGCTGCATTACCACATGGAAGGTCAAGACAGAGATTATGATGCAATACTTAACAGTTGACATCTCAAAACCAAAAAGACCGTATTGGACGGTGAATTTGTCAATGAACACATCGTTTGTTATACATACTAGTTCAAAGCATGGAAACATCGTAGAATTTGTTCGAATAAGACAAACTAAATGTGGAACATCTCTGCTAATACCAGAAATGATCAAGTGAACGACCTCTGACATATTTGAGGCAATTAACAGAACATCCGCAGTAGACAAACCACAGAACAAAAGTCTAGAGGAAACTAGATTCCCCAGTAGTACTTATGTCACTCGGAAAACAACAGACTGGGAGGAGGGGCCAAACAACAGGAAGGGAGGGCGAAACAACAAGGAAAGATGAAACAACTTATCAAATTCTCGATGTCACAAAATTGAAAATGCACAACCATATAGAAGCTGACTAACATAACGTACTGTCTAACAACCAAATTACCACCGTGTAAAAACAATTGGAGGAAGACGTGAATCCCCGTTGTGCGGTTTCGTCGTATAGTTCAGAAACACGCAGAAAACACTGACGACGGTCAGTACTCCTTAATGCTAATTACGTTACTCGTGCTTCTCACAGTGACGGGTCACTAAGATTCTCAATTTCATCCAAAAGGCTTACACTTGCTTACCTGTTGCAGAATCTGATTCCGGCTGAGTATGGATCTGACATCATTGGTGAATCGGAGAGCATCCAAGAACGGGAGAAGATTCAACAAACATGTGTCAGTCGGATCACTAAACCAGGACTTGATTGGAATGGCATTTTCTAAACGATTAAAAGGTTTAAAAGGACATCGTAGCCAAAAATTACGTCGAAAGTTACGATATGCCGCCGGAGAGTTATCCAAAATGAAAATTGAGGATAAGTCACTATGAATAGCTGACAGGTCCTTCGTATAACCCGAGTAATCCATCGTACAATGCTGCCGGAAGTACCTTCGCGCTAAGAGACCACGGCCCTTGTCAAGCTTATCGGCCACCGAAGTACCGTAGATCTCCATGCTTGCCGTGAAAACTACAAGATCAAACCACTGACTGACGACTGACAAGAAGTAATCGACATGAGGTCGGCAGTGAACAAAGAATCGTACAGGATGGTTGTCAATATGAACCTTAATTTAAGAAAAGTTGAAATAGGTTTCAAGCGAAGACATACCCTCAAAACAAAGTCTGGCGGAGTTCCTGGTTGAACCATTGGACGCACAACTCCATCGTGGTGGGAATGAATGAGTGTTTCGTCCAAATCCAGCACTAAAATCTTCCGTCTAACAATTACAAGACGCTGAGCAGTCAGTGGCGATAAAGGGATGTCCTCATATTTGACAGCTTGATATTTTCGCACCTGAAAAAAAGACAGTACAATAAAGGCAATATCTACACAAACGTACACCTCGGTACTGTCTTCGTAAAATGTATAATATGCAGTTCCAGATACTCAAAAGCCAACAACACACGCTGTAGGAACTGTTCCGGATAACCTTGATGAAGAAATTTTCTGTTGCAGGTCCACGATTGATCGCATTCGACTCCTTCTTTTTATTACGCATAGCGGTTTTTACACAAGTTTTCGGTTCTACTCAACCTGAAACATCGAACATTGTGCACAAATTATACTGATCATTCACCGCCTGGCACAGAAATGAGAACAAATGGAATAAAGCGCCGTATTAACGCAGAAATATTTACCGAAGGAGACGGTTTAACATAACGACATAACCACAGTGTAGGACAAAAAAGCGGACAGAAAAGCGTCGAAAGCGCCGTCAGCACCACCAAATCGAGCGACATCTGATCGTCCGGAGGCAAGCGAGAGCGAACGTACGAACGAATGAGCAAGCGAGCGTGTGGAGAGAAAGTGTAGCATGTACTGTAGTGTGTTTCCAAATTGCATCAAGTGAAAATTAACGTGGGAATGGCAGGGATGCAGCCGTCGGCGCACTCCAGTTGTCAACTGGGAGGGCTCTGCTACTTCTCACGAATCTAAGAGCACTGGACGCGCGCCGTTTTTCCATGATGCTGTTTATTAGCGGGTCTCACGACGCGCGCCCTGTAGCCGGCAGCAGCAGCGGTCACCGCAATGCCCCGAGGTTACTGCTCCGGCTCCCTCAAAAGAGTGCACTTGAAGTGGATCCATCCCCCGAGGATATGAACATCCTCACCCAGATTATGCTCGACTCGACCCGACCACCTTCCAGCAAGAGTCCGTCCATACGTTGGTTCTTGTTGGTTCTTAGCAACGACGCTGAACTGTGAGTGTTTGGACCTTCTGGTGGTTCCCGATTCCTGGCATATTTCTGACTGTGTGCATTCCGCTTACTTCCGGTGTCCTCGCTCTAGCGTAAGAAACTAGCGCAGATGTGAGTTAGGATGTTTACACAATCGGACGAACACACAGCAATCGCGTGCGCAATGTGGCCGTTGGAGCAGTGTACGTTATCATCAATGACTAAGACATGAATGACGGTGTTCCGTACCACCATGGCGCCCTCGCCAGCCGGCCACCTCGGGGAAAGCATTCGTTCTTCCTCCGCGCGCTGTACATACACCGAAACCATATGCCTGTCGCCGTTCTCCCCTTCCTAATCGCTTCCTGCCAACGGTCAGCTTCCTCAGCACCGTTCCCACATGAAACTGTTCCAGTCTGCCGTGTTTTTGCCCTCCGCGGAACAGGGCTGCATATAAGCCTTATTTTTACACTCGACTTCGCAGTTGAACGTTTCACTCAAATTTACAGCTTCAGTCAGCCGTTGTGGAATCAGCTGTTGTGCGAAGTGACACTTTGATTTGTTTTGTATGCTTTTCGCCGATGTCACGTCCTAAGCGAAATCAATATTTTCGGGGAAAGTGTTCATGATTCACATGATCCCTAAGTTACCCATTGACGCAGATGTCATACTTTTCCCTTCCTTCCTGCCACCCGATAGTGGGAGGTTGTTCAGGGCGTCTTCCGGAAACTAGTGGACGCCTTCCCTTGCGATGTCAGCAGTCAGCTGGACAGCCTCCGCGAGGAGGGCAGCGATGATGAGAAGCACGGACTGGCAGTGTGTTAAGTGGAGTGTTTATATGTGTTGCGGAAATGAATTTCTTTTGTTGCGTCCTTTCAAAAATCGAACGCTTTCCGCCGCTTTACTAGCTGCGCGTACCCCACATTGACGTGCTTTGCCAAGTTCGTCGTTTGCACAGTGTGCGTGTTGTGAATGTCGAACAATACGAGTGCCCGTGAGGGGACGTGACCCCTACGGCGCGTTCCAATTTCGAATGCCATTCCGATCAATGTCATTGTATCTTGCTGTTTCCGATCAATATCGCGCGAAATCGGTAACATCCCGACTGTCGTTTGTGCTTCTTCGTTTTACTCGAGATCCATCTTTACGCCTTTATGATTAAGTTATCCTAGTGGCCCATGGCTGCGCAAACTACGACAATAGAGACCGTGACGGTCGTTCGACCTTTAAAGGTGGGTGTTTGTGGGCGAAAAAGCGGTGGACGAATCAACGGTTTAGGTGATCGCGTTGATTTGCATGATAGTGGCACTCGCGCTTCTCATCGTGAGCCTTGTCACAACGAACTGGCTTCGTTCGGACAGTCTCATCATCGGCCTTTTCTGGGAGTGTAGCCTGGATTCTGCACGCGCTCGTCTACATCCAGTGGCGAACGCACCGCAACCTGGTCAATGCCAAGAGCACTCCAGAAATGCAGGTATGTTTACATTGCCAATATATTGCAAAAAAAGTCAGTCCTACAAACAATACATTTTCAAGTGTCGGGCCAGTCTCTAGTCAGCTGTTGTCGCGTTCTCCTCGACTGTTTGCGAAAGTTGCTCGCCGCGAAACATCTAGTTCTTACTTCCTAAAGGCTTTACACAAGATATGTTTGTGCAAACCGAAATGAACGAAAGCGGTTTTGCCCGAAGCATAGAAGCTTAAAAGGTCATTTTTGTTCATAGGACGAGAAAACAGCTCATCACAGACTACAAACGACAATTGAAGCATGTGATCAGCCTGATAGTTGATAAGAAAGCTTTATAACATTTAGGCCATTAGCTTTAAAGTATGGCTGGAACAAGTCAAAGCAAATTGGGTGAAACAGATTAATGGGATTCTACGGGGTATAAGATTTCCAGAAGCCATTGAACATTTTTTAAACCCATAAGTCTGTAAACAACCTTTGAAAGGAAATATTTTTATGTTACATGTGATCATCATTCGTTTCGTAATTCTTAGAAAAATATACACGGGAAAACAGATGGTATCATATAATTATCATTTCAGCCTATATAATAGCTGTAATTGTGCTGCTCATCATCGCCAGCGTCGCCACGTTCTTTGGGATCATCATGAACATTCTGGGCCTGCGAGGAAACGATCTCCACAAAAAGTACATTTTCCACAAAGCAACCACCTGTTTCATAATACTCGCCGGTAAGCCAACAGCAACTCGCGTAGGTGTACATGACACGGTTACAGTACTCCTTGAACTCGTGTCACTCATCGTTTTCCCCATTTGTTTCTACGTACAAAGGAACGACTACGGTGTCCGCAATTGGGACTTTGACTGGTCATATGGTATCGCGTGGGGAGCTACCGTATTCACCTTTGCCGCTACTTTGCTCATGATCTGCGACAAGGAGCACGAAGACATTTACTACAAGGAGAAGACGATGTACAACCCGCCACCAGAGTTTACCTGAACGTCCCTATCAGTATCTTCCTTTCCCAGCAGGCTCCTTGATTCTCAACCACAAGCTCTTACTTACTTTTACACGTCTTCAAGAGATATCGCACGAAAAGATCTATTGAATAGGGATATGTATATATTTTACGGCATGAAATGTGGTATTGTAGAGGCCGAATAATAAAGTGAACTGTCTTGATACACACGCACGCGAGTGAAATCAGAGTCCTTTATAGACCGCGGCCGAAAAAGTGTCAATAATCGCCTCGGCTGACAAGCAAGCGAGAGGCATCATTGCAAAAAAAAGATAAAGTTGTACCGCAGAATCCGACTCTTTTTGTCGCATTTTTTCACTCCTTTGTCCCTCCGCGCGCGTAGCCAAAAGCAACGGCATTAAATTACATTAAACGGCTTTGAGCCAGATTTGGGTCATTCTATCCAACTGTAAAGGGATTTTGCATAGCTCTGGCGCCGAACCGGCTTCAAGCCTTGCCGTTGGTATTTAAACGTGAGAACAGGTGTTGGAGTCGCCACTTCACTTCGAGGTGTCAATAGCAGGGCTAAAAGGAAGCACAACCACTCATCGTTGTCTCTTCGAGTCTTCCACACCTCACCATGTCCTTTCCCGTACCGTACTCCACGCTCGTTCTCCTCTCGCTTTCGTTTTCTGTAATCTCGGCTGCGATCGACACTGCCCCTCAACTGGTAATTTCTATTGCGCTCTTATTCTGAAGCGAATATCTGTTGTTCAGCAATGTATGGAAGACGGTCTCCGGCTGCACTTCCTTCCCGACGGACAGCCGTTCACCGGTCACGTCTACGTTAAAGGATTTTTCTTCGGCGGAAATTGCCACCTAGATTACACTCAGTTCCCGATTAACGAGCCCTTTTACTTCCATATTCCCTATCGCAGCGAGTGCAACATCCGTCGGGAAAGATCGGTCGGTTTCAGACGCACTGTGAGTGTAATGTTATTAAAAGATTTAGATTAATCCCCCAGGAATATCGTACAACGTCGTGGTCATTGTTCAGCACCACCACCTCTTCCTCACACAGGCCGACCGAGCCTACAGCGTGAGCTGTTTCTACCGCGAAAATCGCAACAAAGTACACCAAAGCCTCGAAATCGGCAACCTGGGAACGACCGAAATCAACGAGGAGGAACATCTGCCGACGTGCATCTACGAAGTGCTGCAGGACTCTGTCGACGGAGCCCCGGTCAAGTTCGCCAACATCGGAGACCGTCTGGTGCACAAATGGAGTTGCGACTCTGGTACCGACATTCCTCCGGAAACAGACGCAAAAACAGTCTTTGTAGATCAAATGGGAATGCTCGTCCACTCATGCATTGTCCGCGACGGGATCGGCAACGAATTTCAGCTTCTCGACAGCCGAGGGTGCGTTTCTTTTTCTGCATCCAAAGGTGACCATTCGTTCCAGGTGCGTCATGGATCGCAGTCTGCTGGCACCTCTCCAGTACTCCTCGAACCTGACCCTCGCGTCATCCGCAATCAATGCGTTCAAGTTCGCTGACCAGATGATCGTGCACTTCACCTGCCAAATAACGCTCTGCCGTCTCATGGACAACGGTTGCGAGGGAATAACTGTAATTAGAAATCCGATCAATTAATCAAATCAAAATGGCTACCCTTTAGCCCCCCACCTGTCAGTTCATCGAACTGCCCACCGAAGGAGGCCCTCCACTCCCCGTGGTCACTAGCAGCCCGTACATTCCTTATGCGTCGTCGACTGCCCTCCCGAGTGCGATCACTCGCCCTACTCAGACAGCCTCGTCTACGTCTCCAGCAACTGGTTCCCAAGCGACAAGTACCCCAGTCGTCTCTCTTCCAAATGGAATCACAACGACCTCTCACCCGCCCACTTATCCAGGTAATCACACTTGAGTAAACACCGAAAAGAGCAACCTTTTTCAGGCGAAACGAAACCGACAGGTTGGCCTTTCACACAGATTGCAGTTTTGCCAAGCGCGATTACTGAAGAACTTCCAGGAGGCTTTGAACGCGCGTATGGAAGCTTCCAATACGTTCAGCCGAGCCCCCCAGGAACATCGGAGCCAGGTTCTACTGGATCTACCTCGGGTTCTGGATCATCAGGATCGGGCACAAACGGTTATCCATACGGCATTCCCGATTCCACCCAAACGCCAGTCACAGGTACTTACATACGCACTACATGTTTCGTATGAATGTCAATGCTTTCATTGAAGGAGGACAAGGATATGGTCCTCAACCACCTCAGGGTCCGTACGGAAACGGTGGAGGGTACGGCGGTCAAGGAGGCTCGCCAGGCTTCTATAGCATTTCGGATTCATACAAAGGATACAACATTGCCAACTATGGCACGTACCCTACCGGCAACGGCTACACTGTTCCCAACGGTTACCCACGCAAGCGCAGGGCCATTCCCAAGCCGCACCCTGTTAACGCTAACGTCACAGGCGACAAGATCACTTTCGATGTGACGGCGGATCAGGTGGAGTCAAAATGCTACCGTACGACAAATGACCGCCCACTTGCAGCTGATCATCTTCAGCCGCGACGAAAACCTCGCGACGGCTTCGGGAGTGGTGCAGCAGCCGTTGACCGTACCCGCCGACTGCCAGATGACCAGCACGATCAGCAGTTCGCTTTGGATTGCTGCTGTGGCCGGTGAGTACTCTCACGTTGACAAGTGGTTCAAAGCCATTGCAGGGTTGATCATCGTCGCCGCACTCACCCTTTGCATGCAACGAAAGTACTACGAGCGGCGCTTAATCGAATTTTCTGCCCTGTGTCCCCCGTACGAGCTGGCATCCGTCAAGTCAGCTTAATCGGAGGGGCCTCACGGGCCTGTATGTATGACTGAACGCGCTTATTTGTATATTTATGAAAATATTGACATGCAATTAAATGAGAAGCAAACAAGCGCGTGTTCTGGCAATTATCCACCTCGCTGCGGGTGAATCGTGAGGGGGATTTCTACTCGTCCAAACTAGAGTCATTCTTCAAGAACATGTGATGTTCCCAATCTGCACGCTGAAACAAGAGCACTGATGCGTGAGCGGACTCACAAGGGAACAGGGGAACGCTTATCCACGGACCGAACTATTAGAGCGACATTTGGTGTGAAGCAGTTTAAGGCTGAAACATTGTTCCCTTAAAGGTTTGAAGTTCTAGGCAAAACCAAATCCCGCGGTCTTAACCAAGTATTACAAAACTGTTAATCATCTTTCACAGTTCTATTATATGTAAGGAATTCTATAGAGTTTTTGAGAAAGCGTTCGCGTTTTTCTAGAAGAAGAAATCGGAATCCGGGAGGTACGGTGAAACTACGTATAATGCCAGTCCTTCCGGAGACACCTGGGTGGTATTTCTATCACTCCCGCCAAAGAAATTAAGCGAGATCGACCTCCACGTACGGTGTCCCAAAGCGATACGCTGGAAAGTACCCGAAAAAAAGAAAAAGAAGCTTTTCTATATTTATTTGTTTCTTGTAAGGTCTGATTTCACCGTTTGTGTCGCTTAGGAAAGGAGTGTGTTCCATATGTTGCAATTTTAAACGCGACTGGGTATAAAGAGACAGAGAGGAATAATCAGTGGAAACTGAAAGGATCCCTCAATGGAAAGATCATAATCGTCGTAAGTCTAGCGCAAACCATTCTTTGGTCGTCGTTGGTCGTGGACTAACAAAGTCGAATGACATTCAAAATCACTCTTGTTTGAAAGGGTTATTATTTACACAAAGGAGAGGAAGACGCACCTAAAGCACAAGTTGTCTGACAAAGAAAATAGGGAAGGTGTTTGGAAAATATCATCTTGTCTCTAGTGAAAGCAGATGTGTCTCCATTCTTAGAATAGAGCTTTAGAACCTTTCATTCCGTAATTCAAGAGGCAAATGCCCCATAATCCGCGGATAAACGGTGAAAATCCTACCATATGTGAGTAATTCCAAAAGAAAGAGGGAGATCGACCACAATGTGCTCCACTCAACCGAAACGCTTCGAAGCGTTCCGAGTTTCAATCTGGGTATCATTTCGGCACCTTATGCGATGTTCTCTGTAATTGTCCGTTCACTGCTCTTTTGTTTTTGTTGACGCAAGGCGGAAACTACGATTCTAGCGAACTGGCTTTCACTCAGAAGGATTACTGTAAAGGCACACTATGTATCGAATACTTGATGATCTACTACCAGTCATTAAGCCCATCGGTACCGTTAGTTCCCTTTGTCAACCTCTCCATTTGTAAAGAAAGAACGCGTTCTATCAAGAAGGGCGATGCCGCACATCCCTCAGCGATTTTAGGCAAGGGAGGCGGTTCCTGCCAGACTTCGAGGGATGTCGCTCGGAAGAGGTGGGGCGGAAGAACAGCGAGGTCGGATCCTTTTTCAGTTGAGCAGTGAAGAGCAGCAGACTTCACGCGCTCCGTTGTCGTCGCTGATCTCCATGACTACGTCCCGTCCCTTTGTCGTTGCAAGAGCGACGTCGGGGGAGAGCCAAATGTTGTTGTCCAGAGGCTCCTCCTCCTCAATCCAGTCGTCTGGGCTCGAGAAGATCCACGTCGGCGGTGTCATCAAATCAACAGAGCCCATTGTCTACCAGCCTCCACGGAGCTCGACACCGAACACACCTATGCCAAACAGTCAGCCACGACAGCTTAACCGTTCCTTGACCGGACCCACACTCAACTCGCCTCCCACCGTTCCAGCCGTGAACCGGCGCTTCGAAGTGTTCCGGAGTGGTCGTGCAGCCAGCTCACAACGTTCCGCGTCGGCCCATCCACCGGTGACGTCTTCCCGCCCTAAAGTAGGCCCCATCCGCGTTCTATCGCTCGCCCATTCGGTAAGATGTTCTCATATTTCCAAGAACAGTTCCATATGATGTATCATTATGCCCTTTACCATTCTTACTTAAATCGGAGAGTTGAACATCAAAGTGTTTCCTTAGACTAATGAACACAAACCTCAACATTCGCTCATTCGTTAATCTTCTGTAGCTGCACTTTGTACACTAATTAAGCCTTCGACTTTTCTCAATATCCTCATCGGAAATCATCATGTGTCTCAGCTGTAATCACCCTCCCTTGATTTCACATTGTCTCTCTGTTTCAGATTCCTGAAAGTGAGGAAGAGAATTCCCCGAACAACTCTGCAAAGAAACGGTCGCGTAGTGCTTCTTCCATCGAGGCTTGCCGACCGGAGAGCCCTCGTCAGTTGCTGGCCTTCATGTTCAGCGGGGCTCAAGCTTTCTGCAACGAGAGTGAATGGACTTGCGGCAACGCGGTTCATCGTTTTCTGGTACATTGTACACCGGGACAGTTCTCTTTTAACAACGAACTTTTCAGAACTTGACGGGAACACCATGTAGCCTGAGTGCGAAATGCAAATGTCCCAAGGGTGCCCGTCACCAAAAACAAGAGCTCGTGCTCAACGTTAATCAGTGCACAACTCCACAGGTATCCCGTCATAACAAACAAGCTTGCTCAAATTCTTATAGCAAATGGTCACCTTCTTCCCCATCGTCAACAAATTTATAGGGCGCGCTCGCAGCGCCGCCTCGAACGTGGGTGTTCAGACAGTAGACGACAAACTACGCGAGAGTTTTAGATTCTGGTTGCCCATCACTCGGACCACTTAGGCTACTGTATAGCGTTCGTCGTACAGTACATCATTGTGCACCACGACATTGAACTCCCCCGAGCTCTCGTCCACTGCCAAGCTCTTCAAAATTTCGAGATTCCAAAGAACGCCTTGGATGCCCTTCGTATCTGGCAAGAGCAGAAAAATACGACGCCGGAGCCAAAACCGTCTGCTCACCGTTCGGATGACTTTAAGTGGGTTCAAGTCACTCGTCCTGTCAAACTCGCTTGGTGTTGACAATCCTTCTCCGATTCGTGCTAACTTGTTCACCTTTCATGTTTCTGTTGTTTTCCCGTTGTTCTGCGCTGATGACCAACACGTGTAGCATTCAGTAGCCAACATGAGATAGTTGGTCACTTCTTTGATAACTGCAAAAGATCTCTTGCCAAGTAAAAGGACGTACTTCGTTTGACGGACATGCGCAATGAAGCGCCAAACGGTATACAACGACAAGTCAAGCAGCGCAGTCACGCTTCAAGAAACATGAATGAAAAGTTGGACATGTATAATAACATGTTAAACTTTCAGATGTTCATTTAACATTAGGTCGAATCTAAGGTCAGTCTTAATGTCAATTGACGTAAGCTTCATTGAACCTTTCGAAGATCTAGTGAAGTTATGTGAAATTGGTTTCAAGAACCGACCACGGAGGGTCTAGTTTCAAATTGACCGGTGCTGTTGTACTTCAAAGGAACTTTTGTTTTGGGCATAGAACTTTCAGTTGAGGTCCTTCCAACCGTTCATTTCTCTCAGATCTTTTGCAGTTTGGCTCTTCCTCTGCCTATCTATTGACGATAAGCGAGTGACATCGGAGAGGGCAAGTTTAAAAAGCTTTGTTGACGGTAAGTATGGAAAGGTGGTATGAAAAGTTCGTTGGAGGGCTGGGAAGCACAAGCTGGATGGTACTCCATGTCTATGATCTGTTCGTAGAGTGGATCACCAAGGTCTCACCACGAAACGCCTTAATGATGAGGAGAGACGAGACTGGCGTTTTGCCAAGGGTTGACGTTGGATCCGACGTGAATTCCCTTCTAAATGGTCCATGCGTATGACTCCACGTTCTGACAGCCGCTCGAACAACACGGCGTTCTTCCTGCCTCTGTAGAAGTCAGAGTTCTCTTTTCCTTCCTTAAGTGTTGGTCATTCACCGAGGACCATTTCTTATTGTCACCTGGTTTCATCCACTTTTGTGCTGCTCCGATATTCCATTATGCTGCCCTGCTATCGCCATGATTTTATACGAGCGAATACGTTTCTCACTTTGCTTGCTCTTTGAAATAATATCCATTCATTGATTACAGACTGGCTTCATGGCGTCGGGATTCGACAGTGCTCCAATTTTCGGCGACGACACTTCTAGTAGTAGTTTCAGAAATTTTAAGTCATTGAGGTAGAGTGCTTCTTGACCATTTAAATGATTCATCCAATATGTGTCTAGAAATCCACCGATCGTAGTCGCTCATACCGGATTTCGCACAGCAGCGATCCTTTCGTATGTATTCGCCAATCTCTTCTTCGACTCATTTATCGTGCAATTTCTTGTAATTGTAAGTGTAATTTTTCGGTTTCCATCGGTCTATGGCTCTAATTTTTAGTTATTTCTCTTGTCGGCTGATTTTTGGTTTGTCAAGAACGTAACTGGGAGATTACTCGTAGGACTGCGTTGGTGGAATTTTGTCGACAGTGAAGGTCGCAATCACTGGAAATTCGAATGCAGCAAGGTAATTTGCAGTTCACTTGTGGGTGTTGAATACCTTCTTATAGGAACCCGAGCGATATGATGCTACGGAGCGACGTATTTTCTGGTTTGCACTGATCTTAGGACCTGCACTTTGGTTCATGCTCGTTGTCATCGCCTTCTTGACATTCAAATGGGAGTGGATGGTTGTTGCCTTTTTGGGCTTTGCCATGAATGGCTTGAACCTTTATGGATATCTTCGCTGCAAGTGGAACAGTACAGAAGAACTGACCAACTACCTGTCGCGTTTGGCATTTGTTTCGGTAAGAACATATATTTGTGTGCTATCATTAAATCCTTATTATGTTTTAGATGCTCACACGCTCCACGAATCAACCACCCGCTCCGCATCGCCCTACCGAGGTGGCGTAATGATCTTCTTACATTACGTTTCCAACGAAATATGGTTGTCATGTTGTGGTGAATTTGTTGTGCATATGAGTGGGACTAATTATTTACTGACATGGGTTAATCGCGGTGTTTTAAACTGGCATGACTTTTAATTAATAGTCATATATATATGTATATTATGCGAATAAGGCTGTTCTCGTCAATTAAGTTTAAATAAATATGGGAGCGAGGACAGATTTGTAAGGGAGGTGGTATGCGTACATAAATTTTATATGGTTTAGGAGGCTTCGAACATAGTAGACCCAATCGTTGTCTGCTTGGTTATTGAATTGCTCTCCCATTACTGCGAAGTTGTGCTCAGCAACTGCTCAAATTTCTCAAAATTAGCACGTTATACTGAAATTCAAGCTCCTGGGTAATAAATGCGTACGGCAGGATTGGAGTGATACATGAGAATTCTTTAATCGATATCATTTGATGTAGGTGAAATGAGTACAAGGAGGGTTGCATTTAATCCACTTTAATAAATATCGGAAACAATAAGTCAGAGAAAGTCAAGGAAGACGCGCCCCCACGAATGGTCAAGCGCTGAAAGAACGTTCGGTAATGGAAATGAACTGAATAGATACACTGTAGGAACGAAGATACGAAGACACAGTGAAGCTACAAAATGTATACAACTGTGACGGAGCGACGCCGATGCGCACTCTGATGTGCATGGTCAGTCGGCTCGCTCCGATGGAGAAAGACGATTTGGTGTGAGAACACAGTCGGCTGCAAGGCATACGCCAACGTGAAAGAGCACTACAACTACACAGGTTACAAAACAACGACACAGAGAGGAGAGGAGAGAAGAAAGCACGGATAGGAGGACGTCCATGCATCAAGTGACCACCCGAAAACCCTTATTTGCGACACTCGCACGGCAAACAGAAATATCACATTAAAAAGCGGCAGTTTGAAATTTCGATGAAAAACAACAATTAACAATTATTACGTTGAATTGCAGTTATTATTATTGAGATCGGCGGGTTCACACTTGCTGAATGAACGTTACGGAGGAGAGAAAGGCGATCATTGTAGGAGTTACAAGAAAAGAAACCCGGCGTTCACTTAAACACCCGATATGAGGAAGAAATATTTAAGCGGCTTCTTGGACCAAAGCGACACTGGCACTGGCTTCAGGCACGTCTTCTGTCCTCTCGCACTGTGCGGAGGGCTGGAGACAGTGCGCGAGACTCATCTGAAGTGCTCCGCTTTCTTTCGGCCGAAGAGAACCCGCGACTGGCAGTGATTTCGCGAGCTGGGAGTGTTGGGAGTGGAATGAACCGTTTTGGATGACGGAGCAGTATGGCGTTTGATTGGCAGTGGAATAGTTGAGAGAATGATAGAATAAGTCTGGAGAGGTGAGTGGAGACTGGACGTTGGCGTTCATCTGAAATGGAAGAATCCATATCGGGTCGCCAGTATCCTCACTTACGGCTGTCAAGTACTGTGCTTGGTAGTTGCTGATATATTCGGAGGTTGGGTCAGACGCTACTCTGACTTTGGGAAGCTTCTCGGGTCGGTGGATTTTGCTTTCCGATGAGACAGACGGAATTTCGTTAGGGTACTGTAACGAACGTAGCCGGATAGACACTTTACATTCGACAAGAAACGTACCGGATAAGACCGCTTGAGATTAAGGCGCTTTTTCCAGGCATCCTTGTATTCTTGCTCCCACTTCTGAGTGTGTTGCTGCAGAATATCGCGGGTTAAAGGCACAGTGGAAACAGGAGGAGCTGGGGCAGCTCGTTCCACGTTCGAAGGGGATTCGTGACCAGAGTGATCTCCCTCCACGCGGGACGCTTCGTCGAGAACGGCCTTCTGGCTCTTGAGCAATCGATGTACGTTCTCGAGGCAGTTAATCTGAAGATAAATCAAGATTATCACGGCTCCTCCATATAAAAAACTGACTTGATTGTAAGTAAGAGGGAGTGACGCACTGACTGGAGATGAAGAAGCATTAAGTGTAGGTTCGTACAGAGCTGCATCATTAGAATTCTAAAGGCAAGAAAAACATAATTTAAGAATTTTGTGTTGTGCCTTACCATGGCCATCTGTTGTGCTTCTGAGCGAGTGTTGAGTGTCCCCACAAGCCTATCAAAATGCACTTGTTCCAGTGAATGGTAGGGATCAATGGCGTTGGGGTTTACATGCCTTACGGCCGTTCCACTTCGCTCTTTCCGAGGGATCGTCTGAACGACCTTTCCAGATTGCATGTATGCAGAGAGTGAGCCAACCTGCTTGAGAAGAGTTCTGATGTAGCGATCATGCTCAGCGATATCCTCGGTGGGGATCGCAAGGGGTCTTCCGTGGAAGGGCTCCGCGAACACGTCGGCGTCTCCGATAGGTGTTTGAGAGAGTAGCAGGTGGCGACCGACAATCATCTCCAACTGACGAGACCACGGATTCATGAAGGCAGCCCACTCAGAACGTATGCACACAATACTTCCGTTGTACGCGATGAGTCGCAGGCACTCGGTTAAGACTACCTTGCCTCCGTTGTGCAGTACTAAAATGAGCATTTAGCGGCGGTCAGACATGCGGATCCTTACGGGCGTGATGGAACTGCTTGACTAGATTTGCGTCCTCGACGTGAACTACGGAGAACAGTGACTTTCCTGTCAGCTCGCTGGGAAAATGACCGAGAACGGGGATGCTCCTGAAACAACGGTTGTAGGCGACACGAACGCAAATTGCAGAGTTTAAGGGGCTCGTGCGCACAGTCACTCGCTGGAACGTGGTGAAAACACAGTTTAAACAAAAAGATCGTGGGATAATTTCAGCAGACTGAGTGGGTTGAATGCGTGGTCAGCGCCCGCGGAGTGCACACCCCGCTTTCACCTTGCAATCTCACAGACCGGGTACTCTTTCCTCGCCCGCTCCATTCTCTTGCACAAAGCCAGACAAACCAGCCGGGTGGACCGGCCTCCAGAGAGCGGACCATGCGGCGAGAGAGCGCGCGAGTGCGAGAGTGCGCCGGCCACGACAGAACGGTCGCTGCGTGATAAGTGCAAAGTGTGGTCAGTTGGAGCGGCTGGTTTGATGCACGAAACAAAATGAGCTTTGTTACTAAATGTCGTAACAGAGGGGCAGAAGGGGAGCGTGTCCGGTCCGAACGGTGCGAGTACCCCGAGTGCGTTCGATCGATTCAAAACTGGTACCAGACTAGGCTGATGCATGCAGCTAAGGGTTTTGCATATCGAACAGCGCTCAGCGCATCCACAACTCCCGTTTGAATCGTTCTTAAAAAAGTTCTATTGTCATCGAAGGGGTTGGTCAGCTCTAGATTACGAATATGCGTGTGCAGTCGGTAGAGGGGTTGACGCAAACAGTAAAGTGACTCACGTTGCATCAATGAAGACGATGGCACCGGAGGTATTATGACGGGTGGTAAACTTGATGGACGATGGCAGTAATCCAATTGAGGGCCCAAAAGCAGAACGCAGGGCGACCACTTCGATGATGGCGACTCCAGTGGACGTCCACTTTTCACGCTTCACGAACTGGCAGAACAGTTCATATGGACGCACGAAGCCACCACTGAAACGGATTGCAACATAGAACAATGTGACTGGGATCTCGTGTAGAATCGATTATAGCTCGAGGGTTGGGTCTCGGCCTATGCCCGGCACGGCGTATAGCTAATCAGCTGTTTGTAGTGGTCAGTCGCCCAGGGACCAGCCGCCGGTGTCCACTCGGTGCAAGCCGCGAGCGCGTCGATAAGACCCTAAAAGGGCCGCCTCCAAGTTAGCTCTTGAGGCGGCGACGTCGCTGATCGACGGGCGCGGAGGAAGGGGAGGCGACAGTAGGCACTAGGTGGCACGAGGACGGGCGGAATGACCGACACTGTGCGCGAAACGGAACAGTGGAGGGTCGTTTGTTTTGGTGTTGACAGTTCGCTGATGGTGCTTTCCTTAGGCGTTATCAGCGAGTGCCAAGGTGCCGGTCAAAAGAGGCGGATGGTAGGGACAGGACGTGAGAGGGTACGACCGATGGGCGGAACGTGTCCGCATAGGGGAATTGCAAAACAGACTGGTGGCTATCGCCGCGCCGGCGCGCAATCAACAATAACAACCGCGCTGTGTGTCGGTCAACTAAGGACACATGGCACTGCCTGCAACGCGTAGGTCAACCTGATTGCGCAGAGGTGGCAGCAAATAAAGTGCAACCCTTTCTCACCCTCTATCTATCTCTTTCGCCGTCTACCGTATCACCATTCGCTGATAGGACATTTCCGTCCTGCTAAGGACTTACCATTCGATGCGTGCAAACATCTGCCGAAAGGGTTCTCCACAGAAGGCATGCAGCAGGAACGTCTGCACACTCTTCCCGTGCAGCTGCTTGAGAAATGACGAACCGATTTCCAGGTTCTGAACGGACAATGCTCGGAGAAACTCAGAATAAGACTCTTACCGCCAGATGTTGATCCTCGTTGCTGAAGATGGTGACTTCGGTGACCGTGCCTTCCGGGAGGCTGACACATACTTTGGCGACACAGTTCTTGCGTTCCCCCAAGGAGAACTTCGTCGGAACCACAGTATTGCTGGAGTTACTCCATGTCGGCTGATGCTTTGCACTATCTGCCTCTGCCCAGGGATTGGTTGATTTTTGGGAGTCTGGAGGAGATGGCGGCATATCCTGTGGCAATATGCGCTCCTTTGCCTAAAACTCTCCATATAAAATCGAGCTGCTTCGCCAAGTAATACAGTACCGAATGGAGACCGGTGTGCAAAAAATTAACACCTTCTAAATTGTCATTGGACACTCTTGAAGGCATTCGCTCGTTTGCCTAGTCCTTGGACCGGCGTGTCTCCGTCTGAAAAACGTACATCTCACTAATGTAACTGGAGAGCGGACGCGTCCGTCTATCCGTCCGGGCCACAAAAAAACGTTGAAAAACTTGCTCGGCGTTTATTTAACACTTCTGACATGAGGGTGGTCATTTACACTATGTCTTCGGTACGACTAATCTTTGCCACGACGGATGCAAATTGAACGTAAATTACGAACGCGGACACGATAGCACACGATGTGGCCCTCCCCCTACGGAAATGTCGAGAACTTTAATCACCGCGAAGAAGCGTATTTGGAGTGCGTTACATCGAAAATGAGGAGTCGCAAAAAAGTTGAATGACCGCGGTTCGAGCTCAGTTCAGTGCAGGCCGTGGGTTTAATTGAAATGTAGCGAAGGAGGGTTCCAAGGTCAACGCACACCCGTGTTTAGATGACATTCAAAAAGGGAACATGCTTATATTCTCGAAAAAGACTAGATCACGGGCTAAGATAGTCCACCGCGTCCATACAGCAAATCGCGCACCAGCTTCTCACGGTTCCACCGATGTGTCCCCAAGAGGTCAGTGAAATGAATCGCCGATGGAACCACTTTATGCAGAGCGTCAGAGCAGACACGCAGAAGCCGATGCATTTGAAACGAATATCGCCCCCTGTAAGCACTTATATCCGAGGGAGGCGTTGAGCGGGGAATACAAAATTAGAGTTGGATATGACAGTGCCATCTAGAGATTGACCACTGCCACCACTCGCGATCCACCACGAAGTCGTGAACTGCCTGGCGCCGCGGGCGACGCTCCACCCCGACAGCGGTCATTTGACGGCGAGACGAACGGCTAGAGAACGTGAGAAAAGAAAACAGCGGGAACGCTGTGAGGAGGGACTGTCGCAAAAGGAGAGCATTCGACGACGGCCGAAGCAAAATAGCGGGGGCAAGTGCGACAGACAGTGCGTCAAAGAGCACTGTCCCGAAAGAGAGCGGTACAGAGGGCACAGAAATATCGCGTCCACCGGGAGAATCGAGGGAGATTACAGAACAAGGGACGCGAGCGGGAGAAGAGAGCGCGATGCGAAAAGAGGAAGAAATAGTGCTATCGGCGATGGGCAGCACACATCGGCTGTACCTAGCACGAGCGCGTGCGCGGCCGTCCGAAGGACTGGCACGGAGCAAACCCCGACCCCACAGTTACCCCAATTCTGCATCTCCACGTTTTGCCTCTGAAAATAAGCTCCCTAGATTAGATTATCATTCCTCAAAATTGTGTCCGAAAAGGCGCTTGACCATTCTCACCTTTTCTACGAAAACCCCTTAGCGTCAAAGGACAGCAAGGAAAAATGTCATTTCTAGGGGGCACGACACGCACGGGAAAGTACATCTCCGTTGACATGGGCTGCAAGGCACGCAATTGCCTCATTCCCTCAAAACTTAAAATGAGTAGAAATGCGGGGAAAACTGCAGTCCGACTGTCAACAGTGTAATATGGTGCCTCTAAATACGACAACATCTAACCCTGAGCGGCCACTTCCTCCAGGAAAGCATCAATGACCCATGCTCGACCCGAGCAACTGTTCCGAACGGCGGTGGCTGAGAGTTTGGGAAGGGTGACATCGGGTACAACAGTCTGTGCCCTTTTAAAAAGTGCATTTGCGGCACGGGCATGCGTGTCCCGTCGAGGCGAGTGAATGCTTCTCTGTCTGTAACTTTCGCGTAGCGCTGATTAAAGAGCTTTCGACGAACTGTTGCGCTCCTCCGTCTGGTACCAGCCGATCAAGTGCCACATCGACGCAACGGCCACCGTCGCTGTGACCGCCGTCGTTCCTTTGTCATTCCTTTGACCAGCGATGGCCAGTCACCCTTTAGGCCGTCGCCCAACGAAAACAATAAACATCGTCTGACGGACTCCTCTCTTCCGCAGCTCGTGCAACGAGGTACGATATCGGCGTGCACCGACTTGTCTGGTGCGACGTCACCGCGGCTTCGTTCGCTCGCATCTCGCCCGCCACGTGCTGGGCACGATGACCAAGTGCCGCCCAGAGACCATCACACGAACGCGAGTAGGATGTCACCGCGGATACGACACCATTGCCGACAATTAGACGAGCCTGTGCATGCCGTTTGTTGTCGCGCCGTTCCATCGACCATTTGTAAACTGTCTGACTGATACAAAACGTCGATAAGTGACCGGTATCGCTTTCGGCTCCGGGCTCTTGAGCAAATCGACACGGGCTAATGGACTGTAGCTAACGCTTCATTTTCGTTTGTATTTTCAAAAATAAGACGTGCGAACAGCATCCGTAATTTGACTTTATTAGCTACTCAACACAAATAATAAACAGACACATAGGCAGAAATTCTAATACAATTATTTGTATGCGGAAAGGAGGACGCATCATGCAGAAGAATTTATTGATACGTACATGTAAAGGTGCGACAAAGTGATTCGTTGTGGCAGTATTGGCAACTGATAGACTAAAAGAGAGTGGAAGTGTGAAGCCAATCATGGAAAAAGCGACCTGGAATGTTAAATAAGCTTCCGTTTGGGTGAGTTTTAATAACAAAATAAATCTCATATTCCGAATAGGCTTACAAATGGAATATTTCGATGTGATGATCCCTTTGGATCCTGGTGAAAAGTAATGAAACATGTATTTCGGGGCGCTAATCACAACGCGCATCCTCATGTGCCACCGTAATTCGTTTGCAGAGTTCATTACAGTGATGAAACGGCGTGCAGGTACTGTGAAAATATGTCGGCGTCGTTGTTGTCTATAAAGGTATCTTGAGTACAGTCTGTGCGTTAGCATGAGTAAGTTGCAAGGAAGATCACACCTTAAAAGTATCTGTAAATACAACACCCTCCGCATAGAGACCTGTCTGTGTGATGTTAGAGAAAACCGTTATCACATGATGTGAGTGTTATTAATATTTTAGTTGCAATGTCGTAAACACAACACCCTAGTACTGTGAAAGTTCGGTATTCGGGGCATTCTCAGTAGTTCGGTATCTGGGGCATTTTCGGTATTTTCACCATTCAAGAAGCAGATCTTCGGTGTCTTTGGAGTCAAGAAGAACGGTACAAATATAAAGCCCCTTGAAGTCAAATTCCGCACAATTTGGAAAAAAAATGGGGCAGTCTAAGAAAAAAGCATCAGGCGGCCTTCTATGGGAGATTCCGTCTGGAATCAGAATTCAGTAGACAACAATAGATGATAGAGATAGAAATCTGCCTATAATCCCCTCCCCACCCTTCTACTGATCTCTGGAAAAACGCTATGGAACTAGTGGCAGAAGATGCCCGTTGCATGACAAGGGAGAAAGCGTAAGCGTAGATCGGAAGCATGAAAAAAGTACCCAGAATCAAAGCCGAAACACTATTTTTCGCTATTTTTTATTTTTTTTAAACTGTCCGTAGACGCTTGAAGTCAGGAAGCAGCTTCTGGAAGCCAATAAGCACGTCGATAGAATCAAGAAGGAGGTCCTCGAAGTAAAAGAGGATGTCTTCGGAGTCGACAAGTAATTGGGTTTGACGACCCGTCAAACCAATTTGGGTTTGGGCGTTGGGTTCGCCCGGGGTAACTCCTCTGATTCAGGAGCGAGCTGCCTCCAGCATCGTCTCCTTTAAGGAAAAACGGGCCTCCTTAAGTAAGAAAGAACTCAGCAAGTGCATCGAAATCGGTGATATATCGAAAACAATCAATATCTCAACAACAAACATAACAAAACCAATAGGGGGCGGGGAATCGCTAAACCAGAGGGGAAAATGGAGTAACACCTAAGACAAATCAAACGCGATGTGTGCATCGTTGCCTAACACCTAGTAACGCCCAGTTCATTCATTGAGGAGAGGTCGTCAATTTTTCTCTCGCAAGCCAATCCATCTTGCGATCGTGCTGGATCATAGCTTCCTTAACGTTGCGATCGATCATAAAAGTAGTGAGAACTCCGTCCTCCGAGGCATAAGCCGACGCCTACAAAAGAGTTTTGTTTTGTATGCAGGGAATGCAGGAAACTAACCTGCCAGCCAATGACCAACTTTGAAAGTTCACGGCCAGACATGCCTTCAGTCTTTTTTGCCACTTCCTCAACCTTAGCAATCCAGTCGAAATCGGCTAGCTTCAGTCTCTCCTTTCTTGATCCAGACGTCGCCGCGTCAGCAATATACTGTTTGAAATACTGGAGCAAAATGCGGGTTCTTTCTTCGACTCCTAAAATCGAGTTGAAAAGTGTGTAATGCGCAAAAGCTAACCAGGCAAAGCGAACTCAACAAGTTCGTCCAAACGATCGTTGACGGCCCAATCAAACTGTTCTGGCTGGTTACTTGCCACAACAAGCATAAATTTGCGAGACTGTGTACCGGTACGGTAAAGGAAGGCATTCAGCATTGCCCGCATATCTTCACTAATCTGTTCAGTACTACGCTTACGCAAGAACGCATCTGCTTCATCAATGAATAGGATAAGGCTAAAAAGATATTGTAGAATAAACAAAACGGCATTTTTCTTGTAACACTTACCCATTGCGAGAATTTTCAGCCCAGTCAAAAACTTTATGAATCGCAGATACGCCATCCGGTCCCATGGGGGCTACATCACCACCAGTCATAATAGCATAGTCCAAGCCGGAATGTTGAGCAAGACTCTAAAGCAAAAAAGTTTGCAGTGTCTTCGTTTAAGCGTTATTACCTTGGCAAACAGCGTTTTACCGGTACCAGGAGGTCCATAGAACAAAACATTGCGGAAAAGCCCATGGTTCCTCTTCGTATTTTTTGTGGTTATAGCCACATCACGAAGACGTGACTCCAAAGCGGGCTACAAACAAGCTGGGAAATAGCTATAAAATACAAATAACTTACGCTCAACACAACTCCTTTGAGGGGGTCATCAGCTCTTCTAAAGAGTCGCTGTGCCGTTTTAATAGGGTGTTTGATCGTTTCTATAGGAGTAATTCTAGACGTATCACGCACAAGACTTGGTTTGCCCAGCCTAGCTTCTATAAATCGAGCAGTCACTGATGTACCTCGCTTGGCGGCATACCATCCAACAGCCAAAGCAGTGAGTCCACCAACCTGAAGATATATCACACATAAGAATTCATAGAATAGTAGAAACTCACAGTAGCTACGATCTTTTTCTTATCATTCAAAAATTCGTTCAGGCCGGCCCCGATAACCGCTCCACTTGTTCTGAAAAATAGTGTTGGGTATCCCAATCCTTAAAAAGAACCTACTTAATTTGTTCTACAACAGTCTTGCGGTGTTCTTCCTCATGAGCGCGCAGCTGCTCCAAATTTACATCACGATTTTCCCTGGCAGCCTTGGCTTGAGCCTTAGTTTGAGCCTCCACCTTCTCTAAGTCGTATTTATGCTTCAACGCTAGCTCATGTTCAATGGTAGCTGAAAGGCGAACATTAACATAATTAGTGAACACCTTAGTAACCTTTTCTGAGCGCTTCCTGTTTCTTAACAGATTCCTCTTGCTTTCGGAGACTTTCCTCTTGCATGCGTGCTTTAAGCGCAAGTTCCTCTTCAGCGCGCTTTCGAGCAAGCTGATCTTGATAGTCAGCACGCTAAAAAGTCAAGGAGTAAGCAAATCCACCACAAGCTTGCATTTACATACCGACCGAGCATGCTTAGTCTCCTCCACCAGAGTTTTGCGTCGCTCTTCTTCAGCGACGCGTTGGTGGTCAGACTTCATTGCTTGAATTTGCGCCTCCAATTGCTAAAAATAACGGAAAGTGGTCAAAATAAATAAATACCGGAAAAAACCTTTGTCTGTTGCTCAACTTCTTTTTGTCGAGTAATTTCCTGAAGTCGAGATAATTCCAAAGCCTCCTTCGCATTGCTGAACTTCTCCAGGTCTCGAGCAGCCTTCGCAGCACGTTCAAGAGCTGTTGAATCAAAGGAGTACGCCATTTTGCCGCCAGCAGCATCTTTCGATGGTTGGGAGTCGGGCTTTGTGGGATCCGCATTACCACCTACAATGAGACAGATGATTGAAATATGATGTTGTAAATAAATTACCTGCTCCAGCTGCTCCACTGAACTCGGGAGGTATAGCAGTTTCCTGCGCCTTCATTCCAAATAACCAAGACATATTAGCTAAGTAAATCTGAAAGTTATCATCAACTTGAGATAATATAATTAGTCTTTTCTCAGCCAAATTCAATGGAAAACTAAGAATGACGACAGCAAAAAATCCGCGCACTTGTCGTAAACGACAAGACACGACAAACGTGAGCGGAAAAAACCAAACGCCATAGGGTTCACGTTCGGATCGGCGCGCAGATCAGAACTGTAAGGTGATGCAATAAGAGTTTTCCAATTCAGATCAGCAATACGATGCAATTCCATCCGGGAACCCGAGCGATATTTCCCACACCTAATGACTACGTTTAGTCAATCACTGTTGGGTCTTCGTCTCTGCTGTGTTGATCAACATATCAGTGCACACACAGAGCAGTCGATACTCCATTAATACCCGGGGCCACGCTGCCGAGTAGTCAAGACTAGTCAACGTATCCGATCGATCCTTTTATTGGATTTGAGTCAAACAAATTGGAAACTATCCCGATTAACAAAGCCAAACAAATTGCTTATTACAGTGCTATTATCTTTTTCCACCACGACCTCTACCACGAGAGCCTCGCCCGCGGCCCCGGCCTCTTCCTCGGCTTGATTTGGATGCGGCTTGCTCAAAATGACGCTTCATCTCCACACTCATGTGCGCATGGTTCAAGTTGACACAGGTAGCGAAGATAGCCTCGTTGCAGAATACACATCCGGTGTAGGTAGTTTCGCCAAAGGGAGCTTTCTCCTACAAAGATTCTATTGGAACTGTATCAAGAACGGTTAAAAATACCGCATCGCGATACTCGGCAGTTATGAAGAGCGCATCACATTCTTTACATTTTTGGTTACTGACTGACACCTTACTGGCTCCTGGGAATATCCCGATAACTGCTGGGCATTTGTTGCAGCATAATCTCCACTTCGGACCGGAGAGTGGATCGAAGACCATGATGCCCCAGCCGTCCGAACATTTCTGTGGACATTGCACCACACCAGAGCGCCTAAAATGATAGTTTATAGATGAAACTGTTTGTTATAAAATTACATGTAGGAATTGGTGCAAGTCGGGTGAGAGCACTCGTTACATCCTACACCTTTCCGCATTCCTTTAAATGGTGGGTTGCTGTAGCAATACGGGCAGAAGGGATATGAACGGGACAGTTTCCCACCAGGTCCTTGCCAGTACAGCAATTCAAACCCATCCAAGGGGCATTTCTTTTCACCGAAGGTTTTTATTACTCCATCCCTGCCTCCAGGTAAGTTATATGTATCCTAAAATAATCACCAAAGTAACATGGAAAACAGAACTAAAGTACTTACATGGCATGAAGGGCAGTACAACCTTTGAGGGCGTGATTCCACAAGCTTCATAAACCTTTTACATTTTCCACACCGGCAATAAGGTTTTCCCGCTTCCGAAAGACTCGTAAAAGATACTAAAAGAGTATAGTCGCGTAAATAAATCTTAATTAAGTAAAATCTTACCTTCAAACAACGAATCAACTGCATTTACATTTTCGACAAAGTGTACGAACTTCTGCTTGAACATGTCCAAAGCATGGTTCTTTACATCGTTAAAATTGGCCTTACCAGCAGCTATCAAATTCAGCTGCGCTTCCACCTCCGAGCGCATTGTGGGTAAGACCAACTCGGGATCAATGCGCAGGTATCCGTGAACCAGTGCTATGCCCAACTTTGTAGGGACCAATTTTCTATTCGTTTCTACCTGTAACCGTGTCATAAAATAAATCAACGCCACATAAGCGTACCGTAACGTAATTGCGTTGACAAATTGTGTTTATATGAACAGGAATCGACGCATCCGTCCCGATTCCGTGTTTCTCCATGAGGGTAATAAGCTCGGACTCAGTCAAATATTCCGGTGGTCCAGTTTTGTCACTATGCATGGATACATCCCTATTATGTTTGCATTAAGGGCAAATACTACAGCGGTAAAATTACTTGACGGTAAACATATCCCCAACAGCTACGTTAGGAACAGTTTCGTTGCTAGGAATCGCCTGCCCCGTCATGATTTCCGTAAACCCAGGATCGATCACTTTCTTTCCTACAACAGTGAATTCTTCATCGCCGATCACAAACCTGCAAGTTGAATAATGAAAGTAAATGCAAGTAAAAAAAGGAAACATACTTGATCGTCGTCGTTGTATAACGACACGTGCGCATTACTGTTGCAATGTAATGTTGGTTAACATAGTCATAAACTCGCAGGTGATCTGGAAAATGGACAAATTGCACGCAAAGCGTCACTTAATACGTACCGCCACTTAACCGACCGTCGTTAGGCTTCATCGGAGTGATCGGGGGATGATCTCCTTTGTCTTCACCACTCCTTGGTTTAGTTATTCCTGTAGTGACAAGCTAAAAAACATCATTATCAATTCAATGCAAAAGAAGCTACCAGTTTACCCTTCTTGATATTGCTCCCCACTTGGGGTCTTGCATTTGCATCAGAAGTGGTTCCTTGAGATTAAAGTTAGCCGGATATGCTGTAGTTTCCGTACGAGGGTAGCTGATGTACCCCTGGGTATATAAATGTTCCGCAATAGACATGGTCTGGGCAGGTCCAATTCCAAGGAAGCTACTTCCTACTCGAAGCAGTTCTACTGTATTCAACGCTTTAGGACGTTCCTTTATCCCGTCTTTCTTGCTCACGTCGACCACAGGAACATTTAACTTGTCGAAACGTTTCACCCTCTCGTAAAAAAGTGTACAAACACTTTGGTCAAAAATTCGACCACGTTGCCAAGTCAGTTTCAGAGGGCTTGTTGAGTCACTGTCCACAGTTACTTTCACTAGATAGTAGGTTTCGGGTTTGAATTGCGATATCTTGTCGTGTCTTGTGACACAGAAACCCAGAGTAGGCGTTTGGCATGGACCGAAGGAGATGCAGGTACTATCGAGATCACCATACTTGCCCTAAAATTATATTGCATGTGGATGAAGGCTGCATTAGCACGGAAACTAACATTAAAGTACTTCGTTTGAAAACGTGTAAATGCACAACCAATACGCAAGTCAAGTTCCTGTCGTGCATCAACAGAAAGAGATTCATTAAGATTTGGCCTGCCTAACGTGTCCATAGCTGCCTTGATGTCCTTCTCAGTTATAGCGGAAAAGTGAGCTCTGAAATGAGACAGAGACGCTCAGACACTCAGGTAATGTGCTTGTACCGATAGACATAATCCATGTAACGTGATGGATCAGGCCAAGCCATTTTACCGCGTACGGCATCTATCACTTCAAAGCAAATGTTTTCTCCTTCTTTGTCACAGTCCAGCCAAAGGACAAGATAATCGCATCCAGCAGCTTCCGTCGCCAAAAACTAAAGCGGACACGATATATCACTTATTGGTACTATTGCAACTCACGTGATTCATCCTCAGTTTCGCTATGGCTTCCACCTTTTCGCTTTTGGCATCAAACAGTTCAACCGGATCGGTTCTATCCCAATTATTGTACTGCGGTTCGAAGTCCAAGCTCATCACATGGCCACATGTACTCGTAATTTTAAAAGTTACGTTCTTGCCCATGAATTTTCCGTGAAATTCGTGAATCGAACAAGCTCCATTTAAACCTAAACTTACGTTACAGCGAAAAACAGATCTTCCACCAACCTCTTCTACTCTTGCTAGTATTATTTGACAAGATTTTTGCTATCGCTTCTGCCAGCATCGGCTTCTCCGCAACCATGAGCACCCTGGGCATGGCTACTGAAAAGAAAGAACGTCGTTAGATTGATGTTACATCCTTATCTGTACAACAGCACAAAAAAATACCAAATCCGCGAGCAGCACAAGTTGAGAGGTTAATAGACACTTGACGAGGAATCTCCAAAATACCACCAAGAAGGTGTTGCAACTATCGCACGTTCGTCACGATGAAACACGGCAGGCGTACAGGTGACTCGTCGAGAGTTTTTCAGATTAAAGCTGCAAGATTATAACGTGGATATTTTCGACCGAAATCTTAAGACGGACGAGCGACAGTCAGAGCTCGAGGTTGCCGACAAGCTCTGCACCACAGACAAGAAGTTGCACTTTCAACAATCACGCGGTAAGAATATTCTCTGTGATGACAAAGAGACGCTAGCAACGACTAATTACTTGGAAACCTTTTACAAGAGACGACATAAAAATGGATTGCCAGCATCTGCGCCTCGTTGTTCATCATCCAGATTCAGATTTCATCCAGGTACAAGTAACCGCAGCTGATTAAGACCATATTAATATTCGGCTCCCACAGATTCGATCCAGACACTGAAACGAAGACGCGCAGGAATGTCCTTCTACCGCGCTCGTTTTTTCGCCGCTGTCGCGACTGGGTCCTATTTGAATCTTTTTCAGAATCTTCTTGTGTTGAATTTTAAAAGATTTCTGGATCGGGGTGCGAAATTGTCTCACTGTGTGTGGTCGCTGCTACATAGATTTGTGGAAAACTGTCTTTAAACACGGTCACTCCGTCCTAAATAGATGCATAAGGAAGCATTCAACTTATATGGATACCACAAAGCCCACGTGATAGACTAATTAAACGTTGTTTCGTCGGAAAGTGATCGGTGTATAGAGTTCTTTGAAATTACATGCATCTTTCATTTAATCGCAAGTTTCTGCTTTTCATACTTTACGAAATTTTCGCAGTTCCCTCTACTGGTGAGCGAACGATGTTGCCCAAGTAACTTTTCGCACGAAACAACGTAAAAATAGTAACGTTGTTTACGGCAAAATATGAATAGAAATTTTTTTTCTGGATATAAACTGGGTAACTCTGAAAGTCGTGGCATTCTGAAACATGAACTTTACGGTAATAATCTTACCTTGTGCTTAATATTTCGACCAAGCCCACCCCCACAAAGGGACCTTAAACATATCGTACCTCCTTATTTAATACCACTACTATCGCAATCACAATATCTTCAATTTAGACTACATTCGAGCGCATGCGTTCGTAGCATTGTCACCCTGCAGGCTTTTATGAATTACACTAATGAACGGATTATTCTTAAGGCGTGTATATCCAGATCCAGACTATTTTAAAGAATCCACCGTTTTAGGTTTATCTTCGAAACGCGTCATGATTAAATCTAGGCCACATAACACCTCATCTGCTTACGCAAGAGAGGCAAATATAGAATAGATGAACTGAATCAGTGACCAGTGTACCCTGAAGAGTCTTGCCAGAGTGTAAAGCATCCTTAAATTTCCGTAAACTTCTTTTGTAAAATATATATCGTCGGTGATGGACACTGCCGGTTGTAACCATAAACATGTTCCAATTACTTCTTTTCTCCTGAGTAACTGTCGCTGACCACGAAAGCTTTTTAGTGGATGGGGCAATTTCCTTATTGACCTGCCGACGCATGAGGATTTGGAGCACTTTAATCCTTTGGCCTCATCCGCGGTAGTTATGGTAACTAAAAGCGCGAACTATTTGCGATTGGGATGGTGGCGTGCGAGAATCCGTGTGTGTGCCACTCATCTTGCGCGACTGGAAAACATGGACGCCAAGACATTCTTTCTGTTTATCTTTCAGAGATGACATTCGTCAGTTCTGGCGTCAGCCTACTCTCACAACTTCGCTACTCCGACGGGTTCTATCATGCGTTCACCGCTCTAATTGGTTTAGTTCTTCTCTACCTCATAAGGCGGATGTTCTTTAAGAAGCAAAACGAAGATACAAACAGCAACGAAGATGTAAACTACAGCGACAATGGTATGTGTGACTACTGTGCATACAATCCTGAACGTAATATGGTTCTTCTTGTAGAGAACGTAAACGACGAAAATGACAACGATATAGACCAAGAAGACATGCCAAAAAAGGTTTTAGGTTGTTTCCACGACATCTCTAATTCGGACTTGCAGGTCGTAGAACTGAAAGATATTGATGGAAACGGCACCTCGGAGATGCTGTTTGACATGGAAAGCGATTACGAAACCACCGTTGACATCCTTCAAACGCTCGGAAAGTTGCATGGAAAGTTAGCTACAGCGGAGTTGCGAGCTAAGACGAAGATTTTGGAGCAAGCGATGACTCAGGAACAGCGCAAAGAGGTAGCTTACCCTTACGGACCTTTTCCCTATACAATGGTTTAGGAAAGTGACATCAAGCAGCAACAATTGGAGTCGATTTACTCACTCATGAAGGCACAAGGGGATAAATTCGGACTACAGGACAAGGGCGATCTCGAAGAACAAATGAAGCTTTATGCCATATAGGGTTTGACAGTCTGTTTCTCCCTCTCATTGCTCTTCTTCGGTTAACGCTGACGAACCACTTTTCGTTCCAATCACTTTACGTGTTTGGAGGCAAGTGACCCTTCAGTATTTTGCGAGCTGAATAAATCTGGAACATAAGATCAGATGAAATGTCACAAGCAGATCCTCGGCGGTTTCGAGCTTCACACGCTTTTCGTATATGGTCGCCACGTCCCTTTCAGACTTCGACCCTTTTGACTCCGCTGCTTCGAGCATGGTCGTCAGTCTTCGTGGCCCCCGGTCGCATCGCCGTCGGCTATGGTCGGATGGCGACGTCGCTCTGTTTGTCTTCATGGCGTTGTGTCTTTTCTACTTCTCGCTCGTTCCCTCACTCTACAGCGCCTGCTGATCGATTGGACGGACGGATGGTTGCTGCCATGACTACTTAGTTGCGCAGAAATCACTGAAACTCAGCCTTTTTCAAACTGATTTTCGACTACTAACTGTTCCAATAATAGCTCTGTCACGCCGCATTATCACTGAAAAGCAATTTTCTCGTAACTCAATTTCATGAATTCCTATGATGGTTTTTCCACAGATCAGATTAATTTACTGGAGTAAGTAGGTTAGCAGAATGTAACATTTTATGCTTGCGTCCCCTCAAAGTATGGCAAAGGCATTGTAAGTGGGTGTGTGTTACCAGGATAACGAAGTTGCTATTTTTTAGCTTGTGTCAAAACATAATTACCACTATGATGTCTCAGATCAAAAAAGGAGGTTGATTTCAGCCTTTGTCTTTGAGCGACTTGTTCACAATTCAGAGAATAATATCGCTTTGATTGTGTATGAGAAACGTTGTTTCAAGGTTCGATGTGGTTTGTGTAGTTCTTTCAGTCGCCATTCTGTGCACTTTCCCTCAAATTGTAGCTGAACTTTTCTACTGTGGACATTTCCACTTTGTCGCCCAATAGGTGGCAATTATGCTATGCATCTTACGAGGATAAAAACCACGTAGAAACTTGAAATCGACGTAGACAGCATAAGTGCAAAACAAATTGAACGCATTTCAAATATAGAATAAGGTCGAATTTGTAGAGCGGTTACCACAATCGGCACGTAATCACTGTTTACCCAGCGGCCTCCATATTTGGAATTGGCCCACGTTTGTCAAGACGTTCGGTAGCGCGCAGAGTTAGAAGAACGTGGAGGCAACGAACGAGGGAGAGGCCAATGTCGACAACTGGTTTCCATCTGAATAGTAATAGGACAATGCACTCAGCGGCGCCACTTTCTCCGTTTCCTTCCGTTTGTCGCACTGTCCCCAGAGCGATCTCTTGTGACAAGTTGCCCTGTACGCGGCGCCAATGTTTTTGGCGCCCCTCTCGCTCTTTGCCAGTGGACATTTTATACTGTTTCCCTCCAATGTAACTTTACAGCCTTGTGCCAGGCGCTGCTCGTCGCGGCGTTTCAACTGATTTGTTATGGTCCATGGCCACGGCACTCAAAACGTTCGACTTTTGTTCTGCCAATGGCCTATTTGCGACAATAAAATACAATTATCACATTTTGCCATCTGTTTGTAAGTCGCACAGACAATCAGGGGTTGTGGCTGTTGGTGAATTCTCGCAATGTTTCCCTTATACAAGCCTGCGACCATCAATATGCATCCAATTCATTTCTAAGTACCTTTTTGCTTCGACAGTTTCAAAAGAAGGACGCCTCCGGAATAGAAGCCTGTCATGCATCTCCTATTAGGTGCAGAGAAAATCAAGTTTGTATCACTCAAGTAGTGTTGTTTGTTTATTTCACGGGACGTCACAGGCCTTTCTCATGAGAATGGACGCTTGTATTTGTGAGAACAAAGAGCTAAAAAATGGAGCAAAACGTAGCGGGTTGTTCCCACCATAGCAAAGGAAGCCGTAAACAGGGAAACAAGAATACAAAAGAGGCGCATTTGTGTGTATAAAAATATGTTCGCTGCTGACGAAAAACATGCCAGGAGTTGTATTTTCCCACCACAGGATTTTTACTTCCGGAGATGGATGCGCTCCGAGCAGCGTGAAGCTTCACAAGGCGTGCTCAAGACACTTTCTTGGTTTCCCAACTAAGGTCTTCGCTGTGTGTAAGTTGATCCATCAGGCACAGCTTACTATTTTCAGAGTCTTCGAATTCTTTTTGTTTGCCTTTCAGTCGTGAGAACTTTTATTTATACACTCGTTTGACGGAAAGACTCAGGCTAACGGGTACAATGCTTCACTTTTGTTCGAGCATGACATCGGCTTCTTAGAATAATAATCGCGAGTCTCTGTTGTGACAGAACACAGTTGACGATAACCCTTAAATGGGAGTAGAAATGCATCGTAAGCTGTGATCGGTCGCTGATCAAATGTGAAAAAACGTTCCTAAACCATAATGTGGCCATGCCAGGCAATGACGAAAATGACTCCGTTGGTGTTGTTGCTTCTCGAAAACATGTGGATCCACAGTTTAGACCAGCTTCTGAAAGAGAAACGCGCATGGGGGCCGTCCTTGGAAGAAATGGGGGCCGTCGTCAGTTATATCGATCCTGTCCGCCCAACTCGCCGTGGCTTCCGATGCGATTCGACCCGCTTGAAACGCCCACTTTGCAGTTATTTGTTTGTTTGCTTTGCGCAATTTTGCCGTCCTACTTTCGTTTATTTTCACGTACTGTTCTAGCCAGCCGTTATACAGCGCTTTCCTCAACTCACAATGGAGACATTCGCAAATGTTCCCATTATCGGTCTGTTCTGAGGGGCGTGAGTGGTTTAAAGGGCTTTCAGAGCTGCTCTCAACCCGGCGACCCCGCCCACGTCACCTTCTCCTTATTCTCCGTTCACGTCTTCTTCACTTTTCCGCACGGGTTACTTAACCAATCAGCTGTGTTTGTTGGCGTAATTATTAAAATTGCTTCGCGTGGGAACGCGCTGCGAGCGAGTGGCCGAATGCAGCAACCAAAACAAACCCAGCGAAAAAAACGAATATTTTGAGGAGCTTCACCTTCGCGGTGCCTCCGTTGATAGCCGCCTGGTAGGCTGCGGCCGAATAAGAGATACGGTACTCCATGGGCTCCGCGGCTATAAATAGCGCCGCAATCAGTCAGTCGTTCTTTCGTTCGTTTTTCCTTCTCAGGTATTTTTGCTCTGATGCATAGCGACTATCAGCGGCGTTTTTTGGCAATCGATCGGCTCGATCAGTCCGTTTGACAACGGTGAGAGAAAAAGAGAAATTTATGCGAACAGACGCCCCTTTGGAGTCCAAAGTGAGCGGGACAGTTTCCGCTCTCCTTTCCGAGTGCTTCTGCTGCCACTTGTTCCCAGATGTATCCACTCCCGCCAGCCGCAGGTTTTATGTAACAGCGTTTGTTTGTTTACAGAAGATAGGCGAGTTCGATAACGGTCAAAGCTGCGAGCGCGAGCGGGCGAAAATCGCGTGGCTCGTGTTGTTTTCTTGTGGACAGTCAGAACCGGCTGTCCCTAGGACCATTGACTCGTTCAACTTTTTATCCGCCTATCGTGATGGTTTTTTAATCTCTCGCAAAAAGGTACCGTCGTTCTGTTTGGTCGCGCAAACTGCTACGAGGGCGCTTGTTTATGTGTGTTATTGCCACGGCGTATTTTCGTCCTTCTCCACGTCCATCTTGTAGTCTTCAATTTCCGACAATCCTCGGCTGGAGCATAAGGTCGCGTGCGCACAGCCACGAAAGGCTAATGCTCGCCTTTAGGCGACGCGCACAGAGATCAAAATGAACCACGTGGAGATCAAAATTTGGCAAGGGGCGTGGTCGAGCTGACCAAACAGAAGGCGAACTTCCGAAAGCGAGCCTAGATGAAAGTGTTCCAAGGTGAGAGGGGTGGTGAGCGGTGTATGCGATCTGAAGAAGAGGTACGGTGCTTCACAAAAGACCGTACGTGTAGAAGACGAGTAGTCTCGTTGGCAAGCGATAAAAGTGTTTACATGCGCTGGCAGATAACGACGAAAAACATCTGCATAGACGTGGAGGTGATAAGCTAGGCAGAGGGAAGCCGCAATGCTGCTTGCTTTCGGCTCATATCCGCTGTCCCCTCGCTTCTTCGCTCGCTACGGTAGCTTAATACTGTTTACGCCGTTGGGGTGAACGTGGCCCGGCGCGAACACTCATCGCGCAGATCTGACAACGTGGTTGCGATACCGAAAGCATTGGAAGCGCCACTGCGTTCGTACAGCCTATGTGCTGCGTGTATGCGAATGTCTGCCCCTTCTCGACGTCTATATGCGTGTGTGAAGTGCGCATTGGTTGGCTGTGTGATTGAAATTCAGGTTCTTTCCCCAGTGGTCTTCCGCATCACCCGTGTTTCATTATTCCCTTCCGTCACGTCATCGTTATCAAATAGCCTAATGAAATCTTATTACAATAGTTTTCGCATGTCTCAAGGGAGCGCTACCCGGAGCCTCACGCGCTCCGGCCGCTCTCAAGGGATTTCGCACCGCTTTTTTCTCAGTAGTGATTACACTCCCTCTCGTTTTCCACACGATCAGCCTTATCGGCATACCCTATTCAGCGACATTCTGAATGGCTAATTGATTCCATTCTAACCATATGTAAGCCAAAATAAGACTCTTCAAGATGGTCCCTTTCGTCGCCAGATCGGATTCTACTCGAATGCATTGTTTTTTTTCGTTGTTCGTCTCGCTCACGCAAGTCTCCCCTCCATTAATTCTTTCGTGGAAAGTAAGTATATTCGAATCTTCAGAGTAAATTCATTCCCTCCGCGCCTCGCACCCTCCTCCCTGGTGTGTTCGTTCCACTTGTGAATCAGGAGTCGACATGAAAAGTCATTTCTGCCCGCCTCAGTGCGCCTGCGCCGTTGATTCCGGGCCTTTCTCGTGTTTGTCACCGTTTCCTTACTTGAATTTCGATGAATTTCATTCGCCTTCCCAATTCAATTACCCACATTGATCACGCATCGCTTACAGGGAAATGGACCTGGAAGGAACGTGTATGGTATGTGGAGACAAGTCGGCCGGAAAGCACTACGGCGTCATGGCTTGTTACGGATGCAAAGGTAAACAATGGAAAGGCGAAAACGCTCTAGCTGAGCCATCTCTGTAGGCTTTTTCCGGCGCACGATACGCTCAAATCAGACGTACACCTGTCGGTTCATGCAGAAGTGTAGCATCGACAAAGGTAGGCTAACTCAGGTGATCGGATCTAGTCAATCTTGCGTTCAGACCAGAGGAACGCGTGTCGCTACTGCCGGTTTCAGCGCTGTCTCAATGTCGGCATGGAACCAGACGGTAAGACGTAATGCAAATCAAACCCTGCGGCTTACCTTGCGCGCGACTGCACTCATTTCGCCTTCGCTGAGGCGAGAACTGTCCGCGTTTTCGTCGGAAAGCAAAAAATTCGTGTTTAGAAAGCGCGACCCTTATTAAATTAGCCGTTTAGCTAATTGGTTCTTTGATGGGACCGCGGGATATTCCGGCTCTCGGCGAAAGAAAAGAACCCTTTTAGTGCACAGCGGAATGTAAAAGTGCAAAGCGGCCACGTGTACCGAGCGCCCATTGAAAGAGAAGGATATCTGCACTAATGTGCATTAAATAATGATATGGACCGCTGTTAATTTCCACACACAGTTGTCAGGTGCAAACGAGTGCAATTTCTCCGTTTCAGCGATTCGTCCCGACCGAGACATAATTGGGAAACAGAAAAATCCGAGGCGGAAAAAACTCAAACGAGAAGACAGCTCCCTTCCATCGCCTGGAAACGATTTGCATAGGTAATTCGTTCTTCTGTTCGGGTGGAGCCGGGGAAGGACGCATCAGAGCAAAACAGAGGCTTCATGGCGGCCAAGGTTAATCCTCAAAATAAAGAGTCTCATTGCTCGGTTTTACCCCTGAAATTGCGTTCTCAGCGCATCCAAACTTCTTGTTTTCGAGTTGTTTGTTTCTCGAAGCGGAGTTGTTTTTCTCGGGCGGCGCTCGCGCGCTTCTCTGCGCTCTCTTCTCTGCTGCTCTCCCTCACGCTATCAGCTGTTCCCACTGACAGCCTTCTGCGAATCTGACACACGAGCACGTTGTCCACGTGAAGGCGGCCTAGGGCGCACATGTCCCGTTCGATTATTGGCTTTTCCCGCGCCTTCGCTCGATTTCGTCCTCTCCTTCTCGACCCTCGCAGTCCCTTGTCCCTCCTCCGGCTCGCTCTCTTTCATTTCATAATTTCTTTCTCGGAAAACGCGAAAAGGGAGAGAGAACAAAACGAAAAATAAAAAGCAAATAGATGTTCGAAATTTATTGATGCAGACAAGCAGTGTTTCACAGTACTTTCGCTCTGTGCTGCTGCGTTGTAACAGCGAGATTGTAGCAGCAAGACGGTCGCCAGATACGACGAATTGGAAACGATTGAATGGGAAGATGGCAAAGCGAACGAAAACAGGTTGGGCGCATTGTCGCCACATCGGCGGGCAATTTCTCTTCCGGCATTTCAAGAGCGCCGGGCGACACGGTGCGGTGCACAAGGGGGCATTTCTGGGATTGAAGGGCTTTTTGTGGACGCAAATCGAGGCAGCAAGCATCAATTACGTGAAATCACCGCATGTTTCAAATCGTCAGTACCTGTTTTCAGCTCGCAGCAGGAAGATGCTCTTCTCAGCTACCTTATGGAAATCGAGATGCAGGCTCAAGAACCGGTAAACAAGGCATCCAGTCTCGGCTCCCCGATAGGGATCGCGAGAATAAAGGCAGACCCGGATCTCGATCTTTATACCCTGTTCACCAACAAGTACATGCTTGATGACCAAAGGGTTCCGGTAGGCACGCTTGATGGGGACGACAATTCAATGTGAATGTTGAGATGTGCTACGAAGTGGGGAGAACGGCCAGTGTGGAGCAGCTCTCTCAGGCCATGCGCAGATACATTGCCTACGCGATCGACTGGATCGACTCCCTGTTCGCCCTGGCGAATCTCAGCGATCCGAGGGAAAAGGTTTATTTGGCTCTTAAGAATAGGAACATACGTCTCTCGTAATTTCAGGTCAGCATATTGAAGAATGCATTCGCCCCTTGTTGTGCATTCGTGCAAGCGGTGAGAACGGTGCAGGCGTGCTCCGACACGGACCACATCTGCCTCTGCAACAGGACAGTCATCCCGAGAGTTGCGCCAAGACATCTCAGCGACACGCAGTAAAGTGTCTTTTTATTGTCCGAAAGCAGGTTCATCTCTCCTAGATTTCTGTCGAACAACTTCACGGCGCGCATGATTGACGAACTGGTGATGCCGATGCGAAAGCTGATGATGAACGAGACGGAGATTGTCGCGCTCAGTGCCATGATCCTTCTGGACACTGGTAACAGTAGAAAGTACCGTAGCACAATGAACCAAAGGGTTGTAGAGTGTCCTGGCCTCAGTGCGGCTTCGGCGTCAGCGCTCTCCGCTCTTCGGGACCGCATCCAGACTGCTCTCTTCCAATGCATCCGGGACAGGGCCGAGCAGTCCATCGCAGCGTCAACCTCCCGTTTCGGAAACCTCCTTCTGCTGCTGCCAAACCTTGCGGTACTCTCCATTGCTTTCGCATCCGCTGACCTGTGTGCTCTCAGAAAGTTTCCTCACTCATTGCCGAAAACGTGCAATTGGGAAAGATGTTCGGTTGTCCGGTCATCGACCCGTTCCTGGTAGAAATCTTCATCGAGAATCCGATCGACAACGTCATTCCCTCCCAAACGAACAAGGAACGCTTCGACGTTTCCACGCAGACGCTCGTTCATGACTCCAACGATTCTCCGGTGTCTACCGTAATCCACTCATCGCCTGTGATGAACTCTCCCCTGAATTACATGCCGACGCCACAGCCGAAGATTCCCGAGCCGAGCCAGATCGGTTCGCCGCTGGTCAACGGGAACGTCGGCTTCGTGCCTGTCACGCAGAAGCCGGACTCGTTGATGATGCCCGGTGCCGAAGAGCCTTCCTGTCTGCCGCTCTGTTCCTCTCCTGCCTCACAGTCCGAGAATCTGCATTCGCCCTCGGTCCCATCGACCCCCCAGACTGCTCAACCTTCCCAGCCGTATCCGTACAACCTGTACTTACCGTACCCTAGTCTGCCGACGAGCGGCTTCATCGGCCAGAACGCTGCCAACACGATGGGGTCCGTGAACTCGTTCATGACGCAGCCGTACTTCGACCCTGTGTCACAGCCGGGAGCTGTTGCAGGACAGGAGTTCAGCTTCAAGTTCATGTGAGCACTTCGTTAGCGCAGTAGA
Organism: Steinernema khuongi; assembly: GCA_016648015.1. Classification (NCBI taxonomy): domain Eukaryota; kingdom Metazoa; phylum Nematoda; class Chromadorea; order Rhabditida; family Steinernematidae; genus Steinernema; species Steinernema khuongi. The sequence continues at coordinate 62,895 of JADLIF010003247.1, read as the reverse complement.
TTCTAGTAATAGTTCAAAACGATTGTATATACTTGCTCGTCACCGCCAAAGTAACTCGATAGGGACATCTCGTACTTGCCGTGCCCCTTTCCGTCTCAGTCACTTTAGTGCAAATTGTTTCGCTGTGTATATGTACAGTGCCCTAGTTTTAGCACAGTTACTGTTGCTAGCTAAACCTTCATTGCGGGATCCACAACCAGTGTGAATTTACGGTGTAGTAACGCGTTGTTGCGAGGCCTCCGTCGAGCCGCCCGGTTCCAATTCGGTCTGATGCATTTCAACTCTCTTTCAATCTGTTTCAAATTTGCCTATTCTCTCATTGGTCTCCTTATAGTTCTCACTGTATTCTCCATACACAATGTCCCCTAGCCACAGCTCCCCACCCAGATGTTCTACATGCCCGTTGTCCCCCGTCTCCGACTGTTCTACAACGAAAAGTACGTGGTGAACTTACCTCATTTGAGATCAGTTTGTTTCCAGGCACTTACTGCCAAAGGCATTCTGAGCTCTCCTTTTCAACTGTTTATCTTTGTTGTGTTTGCCCTTCAGAAGTGTATTTTCGTACGATAGATCCGTGGATGATTGCCCAGATAAAACCAAATGAGAAAATATTTCTGTTACGATGTCAGTTATTGTTGTCGTTATGTTGTTAGCAAAATAGAATATATTTATAATAATAATAATGCGATTCAAGCGAAGTATGTCCGCAGAGCGACGCAGAGCACAGAGGTCATTCGTACAAGTGGGTGGCGCACACCGTGCGCACACTTATCAGTGCGGAGAAACGACAAAACCGATCTTGTTCTTTAAGTGGGTAACGTGAATGTGACTTGCTGTCGTTGACGTAATGCACTCTTATCACTTCGAGAGAAATTTGAAGTGACAAACCGCGGAATAAAGAACACTTCTTTCACTCCCTCCCTTCCTGTTCCTATCCGACATGTGAGCATGAGACTGTTTGCAAAAAAGTGTTGACTTCAAGCGGTTCGACTTGACCGAGCGACTTGTGTCATATGTTTACGAACGTCGTCACACCGGTAATCTGATAGAGATCTGGGTTCGTGCGACGAAAAGATCACGAGAAGATCAAAGACTCCGGTTGACACTTGTCATCTAAGCCCGAAGATATGGGTCGCCGAAAATGTTCCCGATCCAAATGCAACATAAACAAGAGTTGCCCCTCTCGTGACATGGATGCCTTTGCGCCCGCATACTTGAACATGCTAGACTTTGGAAACATTCATGCAGCATGACTACATGTGAACAGTCACGATTGTGGTCCGTTACGACTCTGCCACAAATGTTTGGCTACATTCGGGAAAGTTGTTGTGTTTGACTGGCAGACCGGACAAGGAGATCGAAAAATACAACTCTATGTAGCACTTGTATGAGTGACACTGTCTTTTTCAGTACAATCACAACAGAACGTACGCTTGGAAGAAATGTAGAAAATCGCATTTGGCAAGCGAAACCCTTTTCACCGTTATTAGTCCTTTGAACGGCTATGACTTAGTGCAACAACGTACATTCAGTTTATGATTTTGCGGAAATATCCTTCGTTGAAAGACCTTGAAATGCTTAGTCCTTTCCGTCTAATTTCGATCGTAACAAAAGTATTTGGGTTTTCTGTATAAAACTTCCCAGTCTACCGCTGGCAAAACAAACAAGTCCTTCTGGAAAGGGAGCCAACTGCCGAACTACCCATGCAGACGTGGTATATGCTGACCTTACATTATGATTCTTTTCTGCTTTTGCATTAGTCGGACTGTTCAATGTAACTTATTAGCATTCTAAACACCAAGATAGCAAGCTCTACCGAATGAGAAACCTGAGAAAATGGTAAAATGTCGTCAAAAAGTTTATGTGGACAGGCAGATTTGGAGCAGAAAATTAAAAATGCATGGGTTTTTGAAATTTAGAATTTTTTTTATTTTTATTGGAATTTAGCTCCATATGTGCGAGGTTTTGGTTCAACGTCGAATTCGGCTAGTGTAACCAGAGGACTTTTTTGTGCATCGGAAAGAATCAATTCGACGACGTTCTCGTGATTACAGAGGAGTCGCATTTCCGAGTCGAGGGAGACACTCCATATGAAATGCGAGCTACTCTACCGAGGGAGTTAAAAATATCATAACACAGTTTGACAAAATGTGACTGGCAGTAGCAGAAACCAAACAGTTGAAACATTTTTGAGCGTGTAGAGAATTAATAATGTAGTCAGCATGGGTAATAGGATGACGAAAGTGTCACCTTGCATAAGCCGTGAAGTACATGTGCACTCTTAAGTGCATCTAAATTGGCTTTTTCTTTGAAAACGTTCAGATTTTCTCCGGAAGTTCTCGGAGCATATTCTCGGTCACCGGTGCCGATATGGACTAATGGCATGTCTCATAAACAGAATACCGCTTCCTTTTCGATTTTTTCACTAACTATGGTGGCATTCCAGCTTAAACAGAGCGTAAAGAGGAATTTAGCAGAAAGGGGTGCATTCTGGTATGTCCAAAGACGTGTGGGTGTTGATGTCGACTGGAAAATCATAATTCTTTTTGCCGGCAACGACCTTCGTTGATTTTGCCGAAGCAAGGTTTAGGTCGGCATTTACAGATTGGCGCTCATCAAACTGCGCAGGAAAGGTTCAGCGCCCGAAATTCCTTTCACAACGTTAAGGAGATCGTTTTACTTTTGAAGTGACACCTACATATGTGAATGCAGTCGAACGGTTTGAGATTGCATATGGAATGTCTGTGGATACTGATGGTATTGTTAGCTAGGATATGATACTCGAAAAAGAGTATTGAACAGAGGGGTTTTTAGCACTTCGTACTCCTACGTATGCCCTTAAAACCACTTATTTCTAACGGATCGATTAGGTGACACTTTACCTCAGAATTCCTAAGACGACAATGAGCAATCAAGCTAGATGTATACACAGGCATTAATAGCGTGTGTATTGGAGATTGCCGAATATTCGGGATGGCCCCCTCACCACAAACATACACATCCCTGTTTGAGGCCATCTAGCGCTGTTCCCGAACTGATATGTTTAATATAACGTGACTTCGAATCCGGAACCCGATCATTTATCTGCCAACGAGATTATGTCATCCGTACGACTTTTTTTTCATATGTGTAAAAAAATTCTGACGCTCGGTGAGATAAGGGAAACCGAGGGGCTCCTCGTGAGCATCCACTTTTTACCCATTCTAAATATGCATTTCTTACGACTTTGCCCTTTAACTCTGTACACAAGTGCCGGGCCTTTCGCTGAAACCCAAAATGTCTTCTCAGACGATCCCATAGCTCCTCTTTCGGTTTGGATTATCCGCTCAACCGCACGGGTTCCAATCAGCACTGCCACCCGCACACGCGAAAACCAATTAGTCACCCAGCATTGCCGTCAAATGCAGAATTGTCAATAATAGCCCCGGCAAACGGATTTACCGCTATCAGCGTGATTCCACTCATCGTCCGCTGAGACTTAATGACCATCCTACTTGTCTTTGTGACGATCAGAATGGCAGCTGGACGTCGTATATACATAGATGGACAGACGCCATCGCTGGATGACGGAACACGTTGTGTCATGTCCCATAAATATTAGTGCTAATTTACGAGCGCCATGCATGAGCATAAACTCCTCGTCTCCTGTCGGGGGAATGTTTGAGTAAAGTTATACGTGTGTGCCTTCCAAATTATCGGTTTTCCATGCGACTCAATTGCACGAATGCAAAGTGAATTACGAGAGAACGTACTGGTACCAAGTTGCGGGAGAAAAGCGAACTTTTTATCCGGTTGTATTGTGCACCCGTAAAGCGTTCAGTGATTTCGTATCTCATCACAGAAGGAAGGTTTGCGTTGAGATCGACGCGTTGTGTTATCTGGACCCACATGAGCAGCACTTGAAAATCAGAGAGAAAAGACAGCATCTTGATCGGGATTGTGCCCTCCGCGTCGTGGCTATCCGGACGGCCGCCGCCAGCGTGAGAAGTCGCACTTGGAAGCCGACGTTGCTGGCGAATCGGAGTGTTTTGCAGTCCTCAAGGGTGGCGACGTCTTTGCCACTTCCCTCAAGAACGCACTGCCACACGCCGCTGGTCCTAAAGCCGACAAGATCACAGCGTTGCAATGTCTTTGCTCGAATTAAAGCGCAATCACTCGCTAACGGGGCGTCATCCTTCCGTTTTGGCACAAAAAACACTCGCGGACGAAGTTTAGATCCATGTTTAAAAGTCGCCAACCGATCCTACTCTTCAGCGCCCTCTCACACCTTACCTGCTGTCGGCAATTTCCAAATTGATCAGTTTAGCTACGGTAATTTTCTTTGCGTTCTCTATTATGAACGGATCGCCTGAAATAGTTGCGCTGACTCATGGTCTTCTCATCCTACACACCTGGGACAAAGTACCCAAAGGTCTCGCCGTTCCAATCGTGAATGGTAATTGTAGGCGGTTCAGACTTCCTCGTCGAAACTCCGAAAAGATTGGTGTTGTCGGTGAGCAGCAGCACGATCTTGCCGTAGGACTCGACCACCAACGTCTGTCGGAAACAGTCCATTTTCACCCAAATGTCGAAGAGGGGAAATCCAGCGGAGTCGGTCACCTGAAAGCGTTGCGTCTTCTGCTGGCCACTTTACTCTTCCCACATGGGATTTGCGCTTTACAACTGCTTCAAGTACCCACACGAAATGCAGGAATTTGCTCTGCATCGACGAGCAAACCCTTATGTGGCCACTGGACTCTCGCGCGGCTTAGTGGTTTGTTTATTAATGCAAGAGACCGATGGTAGATAGAAACGCCGGCAATAATGTGCGGTGCCGTAGATGCCTAAAGTGGCTCCCCTTACGAGTGGACAGCCGAATGAATTGGTTTACATGCCTGCGCAGCTCGAATGTCCACATGAAACGCTTTTTACTAACCGCTTCCAATTTCTCCCATCTCCTTTTCGTGGCCTAAGCGCCCTTAAGCGCCCTTATTTCCCCCTTCCCTCCACCCCCTCCTCGCACAAAGCGCAAGTTTGTTATTGAAGGATGGACAAAAAACGGTTGTAAATCATTGGTCGAGTTGTAAAAAGGGAACAACAGAAGGTCGAGATAATTACCTGGAGATCCGCGCCCGTCTTTTTAAAATGCAGAGTCGGAGCCGAGCTCAAGTAGCAAAGCACTTGTGACTTGTCTGGGTTCCAGCTGTGAGAAGGCAGCACCTGGACACGACGGAAGGCGTTGGAGACCTCTTCGTCGGCTTCTTCCTGCTCTGAAGATGACTCCGCTTCCGGCTTCCCCTCCATCGGCTCTGTACATCGACTTGGTGAATTGCGTGCGTCGTCGACTCCCATTTCCTCCGAAAGACAAAAGCGCGAGTTTTCTGAAAAGGGGCCTGAACATAAATGCAGCACACACGCCTCATTGAAGTCATCGTTTCGCTGTCGACGCGCAGCCGAAGTAATAAATATCGGTGTAGTTGTTGTTGCTTTGGTGGTGCGAAATCAATTATTTTCGATGGTTTCGAGCTGCGAACCGCCCTACCTCAATAAACAACGAATCTGCACAGAGAGAAGCGCGCGCTGTCAGCTGTTTGTCATGCTCAAACGAGACGAAATTATGTCTGAAACATCAAAATGGTTGTGTTGAGGGGGAGTGACCGACTTCAACGGGATGTCAGGGGGTCGTATCGATGAAAAACATTTATAGAACATGTCATCGATCGTCTCTAAAACAATTTTTCTTACGGGGCCTTTCAATGTCCAAAATGGTGTCCAAATGGGCGCTGATCTGGCGTGAACCTGACATGTCCGCATTTAATTAACGTTTCTGCCCGCAGCTCGCGCACATGGAGTAAAGTAATGAACTCGCGTGGCTTAACGAATGCAAACCGTATCCCTGGGGAGGCATGCGCGCAGCTCGTCTCCTCAACCTCAAACTCGTGCGACCCTTACCGTTTAGGTCGTCCGTCGCTCGGCACAGCAAGCCATTTGCGGGTGCCGCCTCGGAAGGCGGGCTTGTCGGAATCAGCGTGCACACCTCGCCGTCGTCCGAGTGCATTTTGTCGATCTGCTTGAGCCGGTTGACGTTCAGCGGTTCCTCGGAGCTACTAGCCATCGCGCTCGCTCGCCCGTTGCCAACAGAGTTGAGGCTTGTCGCCGCAGCACTGGTGGTGAACGACTTCAGCCCCATAGTGCAATCTGTGGAACCCATCAAATAGGATTTCGCATTCGGCGGCTACCGAAATTCGAAAAAGCGCCGCGCCGTCTTCCCTGAAACGACTCCGCACGATAAGCTGAGTGGGACACGTGGGACAAGCGGAGAAGGGAAAGGAATGATCAGCAGCAGCAGTTTAATGGCGGTGTGGAGGATAGAGAACGCGCACGAGGTAATCCAGCCAAGTGGCGCTTTGAGGGAATAAGGCAGAGGCGAGGGCGGAGGCGGCGCCTTTTGGCCGAAGATATAAGGGCCGCTTGTGGCATTTATCTGCGGCGGCGACCAAATTGGTCCCTCGCCTGCGGCAGTGTACCTTCCAACTATGTGCCTTCATAATGGACGCGAAGTAGACCTCTCAAAATGATCGGGCAGCCGAGTGGAGGATGGCCTAGGAGACCCGACGGCGAACCGAATTCGCACTGGCGAAATTGCGTTTCAATTGACTATTTTTCAAGATCGCTTCCGCGATATGGGCTATGAGCTGTCACACACGACTCGTTTGATTTATTTCTAAACGGAAATGGATTCAGCGTGCTCCGACACCATCCAAAGATTCTGCTCGTCTTGAGATCCAGTGTGGCCTGGAGATACAGACAAGGGCCGTGTACAAGCAGTACGCTGTTTGGGCGCAGAGTTCAGCCAAGCATTCCATCTGCTTAAAAATTCGTGTTTCTTAACGCACATGTGCACACAGGACCAACAATTATTTTAGAATCGTGGGAATGTTTTTAATATGTGCAAGCTGCTGAATATTAAAGAGGAGTGTGAGGCAACGAATGAGTATAGCGACGGTAATTGAAAGATTGGAGCAGATACGATTCTACACATGTTATGGTAAAATGTTATAAAATACAAATGTAGTGTCCGATTCAAATGTACCCGTTTCTATGGCCTGCTCGAATTTTTTATTTACAGAATAATTACAACAAACATGTGGCTGAAATAACATATAAAGGCATTTACATTTTTCTAATATGTGATAACTTCCACTGTCTATCACAAAGAAACGAGATGAATGTTACGAACTGAGTTCCACGAAGCATGGACCACCGCGAATATCGTCCAACATAAAGATGACCGGAAAAGCTTGGCAGACGTATGATTCGCCTTAATATAAAGGCCGACGGTTTGTAGAACATCGAAACTACGGACTATACATAGTTGTGAAAGTTTACATATTTTTTGCAAGTTTTTTCGGAAGTATTTTAGTTTTTTTCATACTCTAATGTTAGACTCTCATTTTTTTGCGGTTCTCAATAAATTGGTAAGTTTTTTTGTCAAGGAACGTTTCGAGTGCGAAGTGCATGAATCCAGACACTTTCTCTGCAAGAGGTCAAAGCAGTTCTGTATTTACGTAGCACTTATGTATCTTATGTATCAGTTTGTCAACTTCTGCATTGGTAGTGCTCCTCTGTATACGTGGAGATAAAACACACAGCGTCTGGGTGCTGCGTAGAGTTGATCAAGTTGATGTATGTTTCCATGTGCACACGTTTGTTCCCTTTATTTTGTCCTGTTTACATTTCAATGTACATCACAAATGGAGCAGATAGGTCATGCGCAACCATAATAGTGCCAACTCAATTACTGAAGACTCAATATAAAAAAACTTTCGACACCAGGTAGTCGACATCATAACTGCCTGTCTCATATTCCCGTCCAGTAACAGCGACGTACAAATTTCAACCGCAAAGAAAATAACTAATTACTCTGGGAGATAGGAAATATATGGCCCAATAATTTATGCAACAACTTAATGACGGCAACACAACTATGCTGTCGCGAAGGTTTTTCAAATACTGTGTAAGAACGTTCTTGTAATCAACCTGTGCATGATCACAGGTTAATTAAATCGTTGTGAGGCGCTTCCGCTCTTTTACGTCTCCGCCGTTCCCCGACTCATTTTCTGATTCAGTCTGCTACGCCCAGTGTTCTTTGTGGAGGGCGGTCGTTCACTACTCAAATGAAAATCCAAGTCTTTTCAATTGTGCGTCTCTGTGGCCGAAAAAGAAAACTAATGAGCGGAAGTAAGCAGGCACGCGGTCGCAAAGGATCGCACTTGCTACGTCGAGTTCGCTCATGAATGAACGCAGTAAGAAGGAACCTGTGCCCGGTTATACGGGTACATGCCCGGTTATACGGGTACAGTAGCTCTCATTTCCTTTGAGCCACTATCTCGTCGTTGTACGCATGGAGAATTGAGGTAATTTGTACTGATGATGATCGCTGAAGCGAGAACCCTGTTCGCTACAGTATACATAACAGCGAATTACGATACTTGTCCCTAACAGAACGATACACCGACGATCCATCTGTCTCCTGTCTCTCATGGTAAAATTATTAGGTTCGCTTTTCCTCAGGGCGAGCACTGCCATGCTTTCTACGTTCCCTTTAATTGATGATTGATCCACTTGAGATTGTGATTAAGTCCACAATATAGTCCTCGGAGCGCTGCTGTGCAAGTGCTGCACTCCTGGCGCTAGCCGATGTTCCTCGCTCCTTTATTTCAGCGATACTTCGCCGTTCCTAACGGGGCAGGGGCAGGACACGAAATGCAAATTCTGCCCTTTGCTGTATTTGTTTGCGATTGATTTTCCACTTTTCGTTTAACGTTAATCTCTGCGTTTGATGGCATCGTCAATCATTGTTAGTGCGTCTTCTTGGTCTTGTGTCGCGTCACTTTGTCTTCCACTGAATCCCGTGCTTTCCGACGTCTTTTGATGGTCTAAATGGTTTCAGACATAACCATGTCGGTTCCGGATGTTTCCGTTGGCAGCGACGAAGAAGGTAATGTGAAGGAAAACGTTAAAAAACGACGCGTTCAAGAGGTCCCGGACGGCACCGAATCTGGACCTACTCCTCGCATCGACCAAGAAGATGCTTTGCCGGTGATTGTTGAAGACAACGTTGATGAGAACGATCACAAATACGTCGGTCTTGTGAATCAGGCGATGACGTGTTATTTGAACTCGCTCATTCAATCATTGTACATGACACCTGAGTTTCGAAATGCAATCTATAAGTGAGTTCATTAATGGATTTCTAGTAAATATCTCCGCTTCTTTAATAGGTACGAGTTGGACGGAGATGCTGGAAAGGATCCGAAGACGAACATCCCCTACCAGCTGCAGAAACTGTTTTTGCTTCTGCAGACCAGCAAAAACAGATCATTGAAGACTACGGACTTAACAGCAAGCTTCGGATGGACGCAGAGAGACGGTATGTATATGATTTATGGGCATTTAAATACTACGAATGTGTTTTAGCATATGAACAACACGACGTGCAAGAACTGTATAAGATCATGTTCAGCGCTCTCCAGAAACGTTCAGAGAAGTTAGAAAACTATAGGGAAATTATCGACAAATTGTTCTGTGGTGAAATGGACGACTTCGTGAAATGCCTTACATGTAATCATGGGAATATCAATTCGGTAATCTTCAGCGACCTTCCATTGGCTATTAAGAAATTCGGTTCAGCAGGAGCCTTCAAAACCTTGGTAAAACTTTAAGACCTTTCGGGCTATGCAATGACAAATTCCTTTTTAGCGAGAGGCACTTAATCACTTCATTACAACCGAGCTATTAACGGGAGAAAACAAATATTCGTGTGGCACATGTAATTCTTTCCAAGTCGGAGAGAAAGGACTCCGTATTACTGAGCTCCCATACTTCTTGGCCATCCAGTTGAAGCGTTTCGACTACGATAATTTGACTAGACATCGCGTCAAGCTTAACGACAGGTAGAGGTCATATGTGTATAGATTGATTGATAAACTTTGCAGAGTGTCCTTTCCCGATCTACTGGATCTCAATGACATTGTCCGTGAGCCCAACAGTGGTAAGCAGTCATACTCAGACATCGTGAAAAAATCGACCGTGGAAGGTTGGCGCAAACCGCTTTTTGAAAACTTCCTTGTATGCCGTTTCAGATGATGACGAAGCGGGTTATGAGCTAAACCAAAACTTGCTTGACGACATGCTAGCGCGGGGTCCAAATGTATATGAACTTTATTCGATCATGGTTCATTCGGGTTCCCCCACGGGAGGGCATTACTTTGCCTACATTAAGTAGGTGGAGTGTTCATCATTGGTTGTAACAGTCGTGCTTTTAGAAACATGGACCAGCAGAAATGGTTTTGCTTCAACGATACTTTGGTATCGAGTGCGTCTCCGTCAGACATCATGAGTTCTTTCGGAGGGTCCACCGGCGGCTATAGTGCTAGCAACACAAATGCTTATATGCTCCTGTACCGGCGATTCGATTCAGAGCGCAATGAGCACTTCATGCGCACAGTGGAACTGCCGACCTATTTGTCTGACCTGCGCAAGAAGTGGGAAGACGAGGAAATGGAACAAGAAAAAAAGACTGAGAACATCACTTTTGGAAAAAAGACTGAGAACGTGACTTTTGGAGAAAAGACTGAGAACGTGACTTTTGGAAAATATCAAGAAACTTTAGTTACGGTAACCTAGATGCAGTAGATCCACATAAACGAAATATCTTCCAGGTTCATGTTAGACACAATTGCCTTTCTGCAACATTGAAGCACTCGGGCATGGTTCAAGCATTTCCTCGCAGCACACTCTTGGCGGACGTTTTTGCCATTGCCGTCGCTCACTTTGAAGACCATCTTCCAGTTGATCAAGACGATTGTCGACTACTTTTGTAAGCTGAAGATTCGACGGGCTAAAAGAAAAGTTATTTAGGTGTGGCCCTCATTTTGTCATCCAGAAGGAGATCGATTCGGAAGATGTGGACACGGTCTGTTTTTAGATTTGTGGCGATATGAGGAATGTCCTTTTGCAGTTCACTCTGAAGGACCTCGACATTTTACAAGAGCCTGAATTCGTGCCCCGTAGAGCAGTAACTGACTACTATCTCATGGTCGATCTCAAAGTGCCAGAAATGGACGATTTCGATCCAATAGGAGAGAAAGAAGGAGCTACGGCTCGCATCGAAATGATCAACCTTGAGACCGGAGCAGCGACTCAAAGAAGCGTCTGGTTTTCTAAGAACGAAACAGTTGGTGCTATGAAGAAAAAGCTGAAGGACCTGAGCGGCGCTTCTTGTGATCATGCGGATATCCGAATCGTGTTGGAGAAGAATCCAGATACATCGAATGAGCTTTTGTCTCCGCTCACTGATGATGACATGGTTTTTGGGAAGATATTATCCGATTGCTATGGCGATATTCTGGTTAGTGGATCTTTTTCATCATCCTTAAATTGTTTAGCGTATTCAGCTCTACACGGATTTTGGACCTAACACAGATCAACTCACAGCTGATAGAGCGCGAAGTTTCATCGAATCCACTTTCTTCTTGCATCTGGAAAAGCTGTATTTTGGAATGAATTTGCCAATTAGAGTGCCCTCGGATGGTTCGATGCTCTCCCTTAAGACTCAACTATCTCCTTTTCAGCTGACTACAAACAGGCCGGTTTTGCGGCTCCAGAATATATTGTGTCCGGCGATCTGCACCAAGACCCGCAGTTGAATGAAGAAGCTGCAAAAAAGAGTGCTCCTGTTGGCGATAATGACAAGCTCGTGCCACCATCTGATTATTCCCGATGTGCCAGTCCGAGGGTGTGCGATCTTTCCACAATAGCGTCGACATCAAGTGCTCTTAAGAGACATCCAATCAAAATTGTGAATACTGACCCTGGTACTCAAGGTATAATATTTTCCTCATATGGACTATTTATTCTTGGTTCCCATTGTGGTGGATTTGATTCAAGATAGAGACGCAAACGTTCCTCCATTTTTCCATCTATTGAAATTGGTTGTGTGTCATTTCAAAAGTGGCACGCCAATGATATTAAAACACTAGAATTCCAATTAATTTTAATTGTATTACGTATACTATTTGACCGTATGTCCTTTTTTAGAAATTGTAGTTGCTGCTGACCGACGCCTTCTAATGGCAAACGTCTTTGACTGGTTGAGCGCCTACTTGAACGTGAAAATCGGTCAGTTCGTCTTGATCAAGCACTATAAAGTGGGAGATAATGGTTACGAATCGGCTTACTCTCCCTACACAACTGTTATGGAAGGATGTGGGACAGCGGTTTCGGTACAGTTTTCATAGTAGAAGATATCGTAATCACCATCATTTTACAGCTCTCGGTCAAACTGCAAACTCCTTTGAAGGCTGGCGAGGAGCTGGAGACCAAGCAAACGACTGAGCGTCGGACGGAACGTCCCCTTCGCATCTGCTCTTCATTGTCCGAGAACTGAAGCTGTTCAGTTATTGTTGTTTTTGTTGTCTTTTGTTATTGTCCTAGTTCCTGTCCTTTGATTCCTCAGGTGTTTCCTAACATGCTGACTCAGAATCATTTCGCGACAAGCAGTGTTGATGAGGACATACCAAGTGAAAGCCTTCGAGTCTTCACGGCTCAGTTTTGTCTCACGGGATGAGACGTATCAGCATTTAATCAATGTTGCGAGTGCTCTTGCCGCTCTCCGGGCATGTTAATGGTTACTCGTGCCGCCTCCTTTCTTGCATTTCTTCAGCAAAAACAGCGGCGACATACGACAACAAGAAGTCAGAATAACGAAATGTGCTCACCAACTTCTCGTGAAGGAGTTCTGAAAATTCACGAAATGCATAAATTATGATTACGACCAGATGGGATGTGCCTATGGCTATGACTCCGTCCTCGTCGACTCAACAAAGCGATACTTGTCTCTTGTGGTACATTGTCTTCAGCCGCGACAAATTGACTTCTGTTTGTGACGGATAATCTCATTTGAGCGTCGTTTCTTCCGTTCAGCTTTATTCCCCTCTCATAGAACAGGAGTATTCATTTGCTTTAAATGATACGTTTTAAGTAAGGTGGCATCCAGAATTCAATGCTGCAGAGAACTTGTGTGCCAATGTTCCATCTCCTCCGATAATTTGCGTCCACATTCATCTGCAACCAATTAGGTCCGAAGCACGTTAGAATTAAATTAACGAAATTATTCTCGCAGCAAGGGCGGCGACTCACAGAGTGACCAGTGAAACATCGTTAGGGGACACTCATCTAATTTGATGCCTTTGACACATTGACCGCGGATCCCTTAATCCGCATAAAGCGTTTCTCCGCTTTCGGGAGCGGGAATTTAGAGGTGCGGAACAGAAAATATTCAGTTCGCTTGCGCGGCATCAATTCACTTTGCACGGTTTCGCGATGATTTGAGGACAAAAAGTTAATGTAATCTCGAAGTGCGCAAGTGAGTCCGCCAGGATTCTTGTCGCAAAGTGTGTTCTGCCTTTGGCCATTCGACCAAAGCCGGAAAGCGTGCGGCCATGCGATCGACCGAAGATGTTTGATTAATGAGTTGTGTTGTGGACGTCGCTTCATCGCCGTTGCGATCCCCTTGTGCTCCTCCGAGATAACTAATTGGAGATTTTATCCATTTCAGATCTGGAATTGCGGCCGAACGGCATTTAATGACCAGAGCAAGCGGGGAGAACCATGTAATATTCAAAGACAAGTACAGTCTTCGGCTATCGAATGTATTCCTGGATTCGCCGCCTCGTCGAAGTAGCGGCCGAACAGACTCTTGTCTCGCCGCCGACCCTCCATGCGATTGCTTTTTTAGCCGTGACCCTCGGAGTGATTACGGTGAGTGCGGCTAACCCGAGACGGAATGAAGAGAGACTGGGATTTGCATGCCGTCCCTGGATGCCGCGCATCCGTGTCAAATTCGCCGTCGTGGGAGACGTCTTTTGGGGAAAGCGTCCGCCGACTTTCTGCGGCACACTTTCAGTCTTCAATATTTTCACTTCCACGCAAAAGAGGAGTCCGGGTTGCTCATCCATTGTCTCGAGCGAACTCCGCGATTCATTAATAGCTTCCTTGCGAGGGCGACTCGGCAGCCCTTCGCCTCGCCACACTCGCAACGCCGTATTTTGTCAAATCGGTTGCCAGAAATATTGCCTCATTTGTCTTCCCATGTAATCCCCTAAACAGCCATTCTAATTCTTTGTTCATCATGCCTTCCTCTAAACGTCATTTCGCTATTCTAGGGAGGAAAGCGCTTGCATGAATTGGGTTTTCGCAGTTCAAACATTCTACTTTCAGGTGTGCATGCCACTGCTATGTTGCTATGCGCGACGCCGCAAGTCGGCACATCACTCCAAGGGATCCGAACTTCTTCAAAAAGTGAGTACTGTTGCAAGCGCAGAACGATTTTCTAGCTTTTTAGAAAGGAATTTTCGGTTTGATGATTGCCCAGCTGGACGAATTCGAAAGTTTAACTCCGCTGATCATGACGCCGGGTTCGGGCGTCCACGGACATTCCGGGCCGGACGATGCTGGCACGATGTCCAGACATAATTTTATGTGTTCGACGTCAAGTCCTCCACCGCCGCGCCGGACGAATCCAAGCGGCAAGACGCTCATTGTGCCTCTGACTGGTGGCGCACGTTCGGGTAATCTATATTCGTGAAGACATGGAACATTTCCGCATTTTGAGGTAGACCCCCTCTCGTTCCGTTGCTCGGAACTCCTGACAGTCGAATAACCACTTTTGACGCCGGGACGACCAAGAGTTGCGCGACTATCCCAGAAGCTGAGGAAGCGGAAACCCCTCTGGGACCGGAGAGCAATAACAACGAAGCTGACTTGATTTCTATAGACAGGGTACCATCGTCTTTTACCCAAAACGGTCTCGCATCCGAGGTGAAAACCTTTCAGACGTCGATTTCGTACTTCGACAACCGAGCAATACGGTATTTCCCTTCGATCGGTGTTCCTGTCCCGGGGCCAATACCAGATTTCCAGGTGAGGAAGAACGTTAAATTTAAGCTTGAAATGTGCCTATCTTCAGCTCAGCGCACCTTCCTACTCCCCGTCGCCTCCGCCTTCAATTCGTTCGAAGAACCTGCTACTTCCCACTAATGGCACGCAGAAGTCACCACCAGGCTCCAAGCAGAGCATAGAGCTGGAAGTACGCAAACCTAGTGTAGGAGAGTCCGCGCACTCAAATCTGAGCAGGTAGACGCGCAATAAATCCGCTCCTTCAAGCCTACTCCAGCCCTCACGAATCGAGTATTGGTACTGGTTCACCGATCGACACTACGGGCTCGCTCAGCGACAGCTTCTGCATTGGCTCTGAGATAGAGGCCCTTATGGAGGCTAAGAGAGCAAGTGAGCGACCGTTATGCTTGAGCTGGACACAGGGAAAACTTTAGGCAGAACTGGAGAGTCGACGAGTGGTGCTAGTTGTGAGGGAGAATACTCACTAGCGGACACCGACGGCATGTCCCAGAAGAAGTACCACTTGCACAGGTATTGTCGTTTCACTGTTCATTATCCAAGGCTCCTTCTGCTCAATGTTTCAGAATTGAGGAAGAGTCGGAGATGCTCGAGGAAGGAATACCGCTGAGCCACACCTACGACTCCATAGGATCAGCGACGACTCTGGACAGCCGCATCGACAGCGAGAGGAACGTTATCATGGCTCGATCGGTGTCGCAACAATTCGAACTTTTTCACAACCGATAAAGACGAGTCCGCTGATGGCACTTTTCACTTAAGATGTTGTTTGCCCGCCAATAAAACAGAGCAGATGAATGTTTCGGTGGAACGAGCGAGGGAAAGCTGCTCTCGAGTCGCGAGACTGACGTTTCTCTCGAGCCCCGAAGCGCTTCAAGGTGAATTGCGCGGAAAAGTGCGAGCGGTAAAAGGTCATTGTCACAAAATAATAGGGTCACCGACGGAGAACAACAAGCTTTCCGAGCGATCCTGTTTAACCAACTGCGGAGTCCATTTTTTGAGAGAATTCGTTTAAAATACATTTAGGATGTGTCTTTTCACCTTGCTGATTATCATTTCCTCCTGTTATATAGGGCCAAATATGGTGATCGGTTTACCCTGCATTTTTCTCGTGCGCTTTCTGTATCTGCCTTGATCCGATAGGCTCTCACCGCTATTGGAAATCGTTTGAGGCTCTGCGGCGAAAGGTGTTCACCGCCCGAATGAACTGTTTTCGAGAACATGTTTTGCGCATTTGAGACAATCTGCGCAATCGAATGTTTTTGCGTACGTCGTTCACGCGCAAGTGTGTCTGTTACGGAAAGTGACCCACTTATCGGAAAAAGAGCTCACCTCAGATGCTGAAATGACTTTTTCACTCGCTGTCATCGTCTTCTTTATTTCCTCGATTCTACCCTCAACTTCCGGTAAATACTCGCCTAGATGAGTGTTTAATGCGTGCTCTCTCTTGTAGCCATCTTCACTACAGAAACCCTCGTCGGACATATTCCGGTTACAGCAAAAGATGGATCTTCCATCGTCTTCGACGTGCCTTTCCAAGTGGAACAGACGGTAAGATCCAGAGGCTTATTAAGCCTTGGACATAATTACGAGTTTTGTTTAGACTACTGGGAACGTCGTTCTCTCTTTGGAGCCCAACGAATTTTCGAAGGAATTCGCATTGTTCCCGTCTGTCGTCGCTTCCGGTCAGACGATCAGCGTCGTGCTGAAGCACAGACACGCTCTGCACCGAAACAAAAATATCACACTAGAGGTAATCAGAATGGCTATTCAGATATGCGAGATGTGACGTGGGATAGGCCCTACTGGGCAAACGGTGTACGGTAGATAATCATTACTGCGACTGAACTTATTTGAAATGGAGTTTCGGAAAAATTTGTTGAACAAAAATTGAACTTCTGGCCCACTTTTCTACTTTTGGTGCTGTGAAGAAGCTATTTAAAACCTGTTAAAGGGTTGATCATGGAATATATCTTTTTTTGTCTTCTTCTGTGATACATCGCCAACGTTCGTTAAAACTTTTTTCAATACATCTGTCCTATATTGTACTTCTTATTATCGACTTCTGCTGCGTGACGAAAAATAAAAATCGATTACATCAGATTATCATGCCCGCCTGAAACCGTTTTCGCATCTAGCTAAGATATGAATAGATTACATCCTCGATCAAATGCAATTACGTGTGAAAGATCGAAAAGAAGATTGGAGCAAATTGCCTCCCACGGAAAAGAGTCTGACGTAGCGAAGAATGGAAAATTTGCAACACTTAAAAAATCGCATACATTTACTGACAAAATCAGCAACAAAAATGCGTTTTTGTGTTGAATTTTTAATCGTACCTTGGAATCAACGATGACCGTTTAGTTGTTGTCTCGAATGCTTTTTACCTTTCCCGCGATTGGTGAACTAGCGACGTCCCGAGTTACAGTCGCTGTTTCATACGTAGTAACTGTTTAGATCCGAGGACTTTCCGAAGTCACTGGCGAGTCGGAAGTGAAGTCCGTTGCCATCATCGCCGACTCCTTCGATCGACCTCTTCCACAGCTGGTCAAGCAACTCTTCGAAACAGAAAGTCCGTCGCTAAGCGAACGAACGAAGATCTTGACGATGGGAATGACGAGTCCCGGGTCCGACGAATCGGACTTCGTTTTCTCCCTCTTTGGACCATTTTCCGAAAGGTATCGATGTGCGCGAGATAGGGTTCACCAATGTCTTAGGTTTTCAATCCAAGTTTCTCGAAACGAAATAGAACTGTGGGCCAACGAATGCCTAACGGAGCAATGCCTGAAGGTGCCCCGGACGGTGGAGCTGATTCTCCGAGTGCTCGATTCTGCCTATACCGCTTCTTCCCATCAATACCAGATTGTCGTGCGATTCGTTAGAACTGATACGCTCTCTCCCAAATTCAACCAGGACGTCTACTATGTCGATGTGGCTGAAAATGCGCCAATGTTGGAACAAATGGTCCACCTGAAAGCGTCTGACGCGGACTCAGATGAACTCGTCTACTCACTAGGCGACCATTCCTCTCTCTTTGCAATCGACTCGAAGTCCGGAATTTTATCTATCCAGGTAAAACCCTTCTAATGGTCTCATTACCGTATTTTAAGAAACCTGAGTGGCTGACCGTGGACAGCTTGGGCGAAACTTTTAACCTGACTGTATTGGTGTCCGACGGAAAGAACAAACCTGGCACAGCAACCATAGTGGTGAATCTGCTGAGGAAGCCACCTGTCGAAGGAATCGAAATGATCGAATTTGAAAAGGTGATTTGAATATCTCTATTCCAACAAGAAGGATTATTTTCAGCAAGTTTACGAGTTCACAGTGGAGCCTGGTACCACTTACGTTGGTCATGTAGGTGTCCTCTCCGAGAAGGACGTAGTCTACCGCATCTCGGAAGGTGGAGCGGGCGTCTTCTCCGTAGATTCACAAAACGGAACACTCTCGTATACAAGTGCTCTACAGCAAGAAACGCAGAACTATACATTGAAGGTATTACTGTACAAGAATGACTTATGATCACCACAGTATCACTGTGCCTGTGCTCCCATAGCGAAACAAAGCGCAAAAAGACGCCAAATGCGAAAAATTAGTGAATTTCTACCGTTCTTTTTAATTTAATCGAGATAGTTAACCTAAAATTCGCGGAATTTACAGAAATATGACCCTGCTTTTAGCTGACGGCCACATCAGTGGGTCATAACCCCAAAGTGGGTATGTGCACAGCAACTGTGGTCGTCAAAGGAATTGGTTCCGTTCCGGCAAAGTTCTCGTCCCATTTGGCCCAGCACATCAGCATCGATCAAGGTGAGTTTAGACACAGGAGACCGTGCAATAGTATATTTAGCCACCCCGATGAACACGGTCGTCCACACTTACGAGGCGGAAGATCCTGACGATGGGGCCATGTTACGCTACTCCGTTAGCGGTGTTGAGGTCTTCGATATTCTGGGGAACAGGATTCCTGAATCACAAATGCTCGCGGAGTACTTTGTCTTCGCCAACGAGGGTGTCCAGAACGGATCCTTGGTTTTGGCACAACCGATCTTCGACGTCAATCTTATGTCATTCCACCTGTCAATCTCCGTCTACGACGCATCTCGTCCACTAGAAGGCGCCGATTACGGTAACGGACCCTGAAAGGCGCTTCTTCATTCTGCCTAGTGAGTCTAATCATCTGGATCGTTCCTGTGGAGATGCTGATGAAGCCGGAGCAGATGGTGGCGGCTAGCCGGCTCCAATCGGAAATCGTACTCCCCGACACTTTGCCTGTTGGCTCGTTCGTTTACATGATGACTGTGAACCAGGCTCCGGCGATTCTCCGACATGACGACGAGATCACTTTCAGCCTTGTCAACGATCGCCACTTCTTCTCCATCAACAAGACGACAGGTATGTGTCACTTTTTGGATTTGTGACAGGGTCGTCTCTTCCAGGCACCATTACCACGATCGCCCCTCTCAACGGCATCACCTCTACGAGTCTTGTGGTCACCTCCGTCCATACTCGATCACAGACAAGTTCCACGGCTACCATCTCCGTCAAAGTTATTCCCGTCCTCAATGCAGCCCCTCGATTCGAGCAGCTGTCCTACGAACTAGCCGTTCCCGAGAACAACGAAGCCAATGTGGAGGTGGGACGCATAAGAGCGATCGACGATGGAGAACTTACCTATAGTATTATTGACGGTCCTAACAGTCAAGGTATCGTAGCAGTGTCTAATAAGGTTAGCCTCTTGGTAGTGGTCAAAATATGTAGTTTGGCACTTTAGGGTGTTATCAAGTTTGTGTCTTCTGTCGACAGGGAGCAGATTTCCGAGGTGATGTTCTTCTTAAAAGCAAACGACTCGACAGGTGGTGTAGCCGTAGTTCCGGTACGTTCCTGGCGAGGTTTCAATTCGAGTTATCTGCTATAGGTGCGCATCGACATTATTGACGAGAACGACAACGAACCCAGCTTCCGGCAAACCTCGTTCGCCGTGACGGTGATGGAAAATAGCCCCATCGGCACTTTCATCGCTAAACTTGAAGTGGGCGGGAAAATCTTACCTCGTTAGGAGATTCTTCTATTCTAGGTGTACGATCCGGACAACGACAATCTGACCTTCTCGCTTATGATGAATGGACTGTCGGATCGCTTGGCAGCGTCGCTCCATGTCGACCCTCTTGGTAGGGTAGTGACAGCGCAAACGCTTTTGGGCTTGGACGGCAAGTACCAGTTCGCTGGGATCGTCACTGACGGAAAGAATAGCGCCTCGATTCCCATATCGCTCTCGATCTCCGCCACTTCTCGATGTCAGCCGATTTTCCCTCAAAATCAGTCAATCGTCTTCTTCATCAATGAGGTATCATCGTCTGCTCCAGGAGAGCATGATCCTTGAGCTAAAACCAGTGCTCAGGCTCATTTGTTTGTAGAAAAATGCTCTTTCGGAGTTGTTCCATGTCATGCCCATCTCAGATGCCATCTACGTCACTTGGAAACATTACAGAACAACGGAAAATTCGAAAAGATCGGTCGGATACAAGCGGAGACTTCAATTGGCTGCGCCCTATTCTACTCGTTCTGGAACGCCGAAACCGAAGAATATGTAAATGCCACGGACAAGTTTACCATCGATGGTGAGAGCGGAGAGATCACGGTGGTACGTCCGCTGGACGCGGAGGAAAGCGACCGCTACATGGTTAGTATCACGGTCCATTATGCTGGATGTTCGCTGTTTCAGTTGATTACGAGCGCAGAAAGTGGAGGACTTTTCGCACTGAAAGCCGTCGAAATAAGAGTCGAAGACGTCGACGACAACATTCCAAAGTTCGTGGAGAAGAACCTCACTGTAGAGGTGTTTGAGAATGAGTCGGTGGGCAAAGTCATCGTCAGGATGCAGGCCGAAGATCCGGACGAACTCGATACAGTATATTACCGCTTGAGAGATTCGCACGGAGGACTATTCACAATTGATGAGCGAAGTGGTGTTCTCCAGTTGGTTCAAGAGCTCGACCGTGAGAAGACGAACGAATATCAGTCAGTTTCTTTAATCATTAGCGCAGTAGGAGCTATTACTCGTAGTGAAGAAAGATCACGGAGGAGCTCCTTGAGGAAAGAAGAAGCTTCTCGGAGTCACGTAGGAATGGCAATAGAGCAAGGAGAAGCTCCTTCTTGACTTCTGATTCAAGGAAGATCTTCTCGAAATAACGGAAGGAAGAGCTCCTTTGCCTCTCCGGGACAAGGAGGAGCTCCTTGTATCCAAAAATGAGCTTCTTGTAATCAAGAAAAAGCTCTTCGGAGACAAGGAAGAACTTCGGAGACAAGCTCTTCGGAGACAAGGAAGAACTTCTTCTTGACTTTATAGGGGGCTGTCTTCTCTCCGTCTTCTCTAGAGGGTTGTCTTCTTTTGAGGACTGTCTTCTCGGAGGCAAGGAGTTGACAGATGTATTTAAATTCAGCTTCTTAGGACAACAATTGTTCCCTCCTTAGAACAAACCAACCTGAGAGAAACATATTTTCAGACTTCATATCTTGGCGTCCAACAGTCCCAATTTACGCGAGGACGATCGTTTCGATGAGTCTGTTGTTACCGTTCACGTTGCTGACATGTAAGTTGAAATGATTGACCGACGACTACCAGCTTTTTGCAGCAATGATAACGGTCCGCTCTTCTCACAGCAACTGTACACCGTTCTCGTGGAAACCACAGCAGAAGCCGGCCACTACCTTACTACGGTGCGCGCCAGGGACCCAGACTCGTCGAGTGACGAAAGTAAGGTGATGATTCTGGGTGTCGTATAAGCGGTATACGTTTCAGATGCGGTCACCTACTTCATCGATACGGTTACTTTCAACTACAAGGGACACGCAAGACCCGTTCAGCGCATTTTCAACATCAACGAGCGAACAGGGGACTTGACGTTGGGTCAGTCAGTGAAAGACTTCGTCGGCGGCCGATTCCATGTCGGTTTGATGTCCGCAGATAGTGCTGACAAAAATGCAAACCTGGGTCACGCGACGGTGCAGGTGTTTGTCTACGACCAGTCTGAGGTAGTATTGTTCAGCGTAGACCAGAGTGTACTCAGCATTGACACCGCCTTCTTGGAGGACATTTCGAAGTAAGTCGGAGTTGTTAACAGTAGAACTGCAGTTATGGCTTTCGTTTTTTCTTTGTGCACCACTTTACGCGTCTTACGATTCTTTTGTTACACTGAAAGCGAAGCGAAAAAAATGTGGAGAAAGTACATATTGCGTCAAGTGGTTCATAGGTAAAAAAGCTGAAAACCAGAAATGCAGCCTTATTATGGAGCGAAGCCTAATCGAATTCAAAGGTCTTTGGAAGAGGCGATCGCATGCAAAGTGGTCGTCGAGTCACTGAGGTACGCGCACGCTGATGGAGAAGTAATCCGCGACGCCGCGCAGCTCGGCTACCTCGTGCTGAACGCAACCACCGAGGAGATCATCCCGCCGGAGAGGGCGATAACTCTGATAGAGAAGAGATCGCTCGCCTCGAAGAATCCAAAGCTCGCCATGCTCAACCTACACAACGTAAGAACTGTCGTTGTGCTCCCGTCATAAAGATACTGTTCCAGGGAAACGTTCCTCGCATGGACGCTTTCAAGATGCCGACGTACTTTGGTCTTCTGGTGATGTTAGTTTCTGTTTTCGCCTTCCTCATGATCATCATCCTCGTAATCTTCGGTCTCGTTCTGTGCTACTACCGTGCGAGGTGAGTTTTTTTAGTAAACGCGCTGCTCTGACTACGATGTATCTTCAGTTTTCTGAACGCGAAGCGCCGCATCGAGGAGCAGAAGATCGCCGAGGGTCGAGCAAACAAAGCGCATCGCTACAAGCAGCCCCCTCCAGTGCTCACACAGTCCGCCAGTTCGCTCAGGTAAGCGAGGTTTCCTAGGTCCACTCATTTATGGCCGCGGGAGGTTTGGACGCCCCTCTTCGCCTCTTTGTTTTTGTGGACACAAATACCCACACATCGCGCCGAACGCGTACAAGACCCCTCAAAACACTTTAAAAGGCGTCGGGTGATTTGAAGGAACGTTCTTCGCTTTGTTTCCACTCCGATGGTGTACGTAACTCTATCTCGCTTCAGGGAACTCGGACTCGCGACGCCCAGAAAATCGTCTTACTCCGTGCAAGAGGTCAAAATATCCGTCGGATCCGATGAACACCGAGCAAAACAGAGACGTTAACCGGGTTTCCTCATGAACTTCCCGTTTCGCAAATCTCTCCCTCACTACTTTCTGCCCGCTCTCCGCTAGGGCCTGTGTGTATACGTTCCGACAACGATCCGAAGACGCCGAAGCAAAGAATAATAATTATGATAATAAAGTTGGTATTTCGTGGTCCACAGTTCACAACAAAATTAATTATTTACCGCACGTCTCCGGTGGCAAGTCAACTCCATTGTTTTCGCGCCACGGAACTCTAAGTCCACCGCAACGCCTTTTCTCATTAAAGTCGACTACGGGCCATCCGGAAACGAGCCATGCCCGGGAACCTTCAGTTTATTGGGGGTTCAGGATTCGTAGTTCAGAGACCGACAGATTCCATGAAGAAGACAGGCGAAGACCGACAGAAGAGAAGCGCAAACGGACGTTCTGAGGGACAACCGTTTTGAAGACAAGGCGCAGGGGCGGCGCTTATATAATCGGAGTCTGCCAAGCCGGGCACTTTGACATCAGCGTGCTCTACTTGTTTCCAGACCGGGTTGGCTCCTTCCCGCCTCTTCGAAATATATTTCGTTCCCAAACAATGTCAAAGCCGACAAGCTGACCCCTCGCGCGGACCGATGCCGGGCCTGTTCCCTCCCGTGCTGTTGCTGTTCATCGTCGCCGGGTCCCAAGAGGTAGAGGCTTTCGAGTCGGAAAGCATCGAAACGATCCTGAGCAACAACAGAAACTACAACAAGAACGCGTACCCGACGCAGTTCCTAGGTAACCACCCTTTGCTTGTTAACCTGCAGACCGACGCGACGTTGCCAATAACGCGCGACACCATTGTCCTGGAGTTGTTGCTAAGTGTTTCCTTCCCATTCATCCTTGGCACTCTTTTATTCTTTTCTTCGCCACTTCTTGTGCTCGCAACATTTGAACGCCAGCATAACGACCCGGTTAACTCTGCCGAACCTCTTGTCTCGTCGCTGCACACGAACACGCGGGCATATCACCAGCCCGACGGTTTGCAAATTAAAAACAAATTTATTACGTTCCTCTGAACGGACGGCTGATGGATGAAAACGAGGCACGAACTTCTTGCACGGCTTTCAGATGAGCCGACCACCGTCACCATCCAGATGTACATCGAGGGCATGTCGTCGTTCCGCGCGCAGTCCATGGTGCGGCAAGCATCCCAATTATCGCCTCGGACCACTGTCTTTGCAGGACTTCCAAGTTGATATATACTTTCAAGAGCAGTGGATCGACGAACGGCTCCGACACAACGGCAGCCGCCGGATTCTCATCAAAGACCCGCACCTCTTCAACATGATTTGGCACCCAGACCTCTACTTTGCAAACGCGCGCACCTCCGAATTCCACGACGTCACGTCGCCGAACTTCCTCGTCTGGGTATACCCTAATGGCACCGTTTGGTACGACTGTAGGTACGTCGCAGTCTATTAGCGCACTACGGAACGGACGGACATTTCTTTGCGGTTATGACGGCTCCACAGCAAAAATATGGCCTTAGGGAATTTGTGGGAGAGTGTGGAGATGTCGTCGCAAGACAACCAAACATTTTACGCGCAACCCAATTTGTATCGGACGGAAAGTGACTCCAATCAGAGATCGAAGGGCGGCCCTCGTCGCCGCAACGTGCAGGCATGAAGGTTAATTCAGTTTCCAGCGAACGATGAGATCTTGACCAGAATTATAAAAAATACTACACGCATCAATTGTGATGCGGTCTCTCAAAACAAAGTCAATCTTGTTGTAAGGGAACCCATTTCCTGGGCACAAATGGATTCTATTTCGTATGGATTTCGGACCATCAACGAAAATGTGCGTTTTTCATGCTCGCCTTTGATCAGTCCAGGAGTTGTTTTTAAGATGTTTTGACCAAAGGCCACAAAACTTCCAAATGTAGATTATATCCGTTATTAGGTTTAAGTTCTAAATGAACTTTCTGAAGCCTCCATGCATTTTACTCATTTTAGAATCTCGCTTACAGTAATTTGCATGCAGAATCTGGCTCGTTACCCCTTGGATTCGCAAAGTTGCACTCTCCGGATCCTCAGCTGTGAGTCTTTGAGTCCGAACTACATGTTGAGCGGTTTATGTCAGATGCATATGATTATGACCAACTATTAGTCAAGTGGAATGGCCTGAATCCGGTGGAGACAAACGAAGAAATCCGAATGCCCGACATGCGCTTACGCTCCATAAAGCCCGGGCTCCGGAACGACACCTACGCCACAGGTAACAGGGGCCGTTGTTGAACGTCGACGAATTGTGCTGCAGGCGTTTGGTCCTGCGCGACGGCGGAATTCAAGGTGGACCGAGAGATCATGCACCATGTCATCCAGAGCTATGTCCCCACTGCCCTCATTGTTGTCATCTCTTGGTGAGTGAGGGGGTGCTGTGTGAAAACCCTTGCCAAGAACCTGTGAAATGTGGCCCACAGTGCACTAGGAACCAAATGGGTGGTCGTGACGCTCTTTGCTGAAAGCGGACACGAAAATCAGCAGAACAGCATGAAAAACGGAGCCATCTATCACTGCTGCAAGGAAACTTTCAATTAATAAATCAAAAAGTGTGCCCGCTCCGTGGCCCTTCCGTGGCTTCCGATTAGCGAAATGGCATTAGCGCTGTTCGTTCCAAAACAAATTGCGTGTGCTCGCCGTTTTAAAGTCTTTTGACAAAGGCCGTTGGCTCACGTGTTACACGTCTTGGTGAGATTCCGCTATATACACAAACAAAGCCGGGATTTCGTTCGTTGCTTAGTTGGTTCTCAACTACTTCCGCCAATCTTGAACAGCGAATCTATGAGCGCATATTTCACGACGCATGACGTTCTTTGATTTCGGTCTCCAACCGCCGCCGCACTTGTCGGAAACAAAAACATTCCAAATAATGGGGTTTGGAACCTGGCCCTACTTCCAGAACCGGGAACGCAAAGGAACATTGTTATGCCGTGTTGTTACAAAAACATTGACTGTACGTAAAGCTGACATTCACAATAATAAGGTCGAACACGAGACGGCCGAAAACAAGTTGATGTGTACATCAAGTAATCCCAACAGGGTGTAAAAGAATTTCCATGCCAATGATAGATGTATGGAAAGAAAACGTTTCTCCACGCACTATCTGCAATGGAAATGTTTTCGTTTGTTAGCGAAGATCGATCTTTCGCCTGAGCAGAGAAATAGAATAAACACTGAGGCCCAGTCTGCAAAATACGGTATAACCCTTAGTCTATCTGCAATCAATCTAGTGTTATACACAAAATGCATACTTTCCATTATCTTGCATCACATGCATAGACTGTACTAGGTTCTCGAAAATTTCTTGATGTTAGTGGTGATTTTATGCTATGTACGCTGAAAGAGGCTGTACCTTTTTGTATTTTTATCTTTTTTATATGTTGAAGCGTCGGAGTTAGGCCGGTATGTAACCGATAATGTCTTTAAATTAAACCGATCTTATGGTGTCAGAAATGAAGTCAAAACTTTCAAACGATTTTTGAGCATCTTCATACTCAAGAGTTTGACAGGATTATGAATAGGACACGGCATTTCCTTAATCAGGATATATAAAATATAAGCCATGAAGACTAGAACAAAGAGTATTTTGTTCATCATAATAATTCTTCGAAGGTTTGAACATCTACAACATCTAGCCAATCTTCTATAGATAGACACATGCGTAGTTCCATTTATAGACACTTGCGCCTTTCGAGTAACATGCCATATCCTCTTATTAATTAAGGTTCTCCTTCTGGCTCGACGTAGAAGCTGTACCGGGCCGAGTCTCACTCAGCATCACCACTTTGCTCACTCTCGCCACACAAAGTTCAGCCGCTCGTATGGCCCTTCCCCAAGTCAGTTTGCCGACTGTGGAAGTAAACCCCAGGAGAGCGTTTGCAGGCCTCGTACGTAAAGGCAATAGATGTGTGGATGGGAGCATGTATGACTTTTGTGTTCTCTGCGATGATAGAGTTCACTGTGGTCAACTATTGTTGTCGTCGGAAGCCGAAGGAGAAGAAACCCGAGACCAACGGACTCAGCGCACAAGTTCAGCAGCTTATTCAAGATTATAACAAACAGGTACCCCTTGCCTTCCGCACTACGCAGAAGTGGGAAAAGATAATTTAGCCAACGTCCTCTTATGAGATAAGTGTCGAGAGTGACGGGAATCAGGTGCAGAACGTGCTTCTCGAGAAAAAGACGATTCGAGAGTTAAGGCAGAATCCGTACGCACTGCGGGAAGGATCACAACTGAGAATGTTGTCGAGTAAGAAAAGGAAACGGATAGAGGAAAGGTACATATTGTTCTTAGTTTACAACTTAAAAACAGAGCATAGCTAAGATAAGGGAACGGAGAGGACAGCTTTAAGCATTCATGGAATACTTGAGGCATTCGTTTTTATTTGTTTACAAAGGAGGCCCGTAAGGTGCTAAATTCAGGAAACCTGAATAATCCTAGAGTTTTTTTTACAATAAGCAGATGTCCATGGGGGAATTCAGCTAATGAGAACCTGACCACGTTTTTTTGTATATCGTACACTATCAACTGTTGTAGACTGCATCTCGCTCGCGGGCTGTAAGATACAATTTAGAGCCTTATGTTCTCCTCAGCTTTAGTGAGTTACTTCCTGAAACCCTCGCATGGCAAATGTTTTTTTGGATTTTCTAGTTTCATCCCGACCTACGCGTATGAATAATTCTGAATTCTGCCTTTCTGTTGTTAATTATAAAAAGCGTTGAACGCTTCCTTTCTTTTCATTTTGTTGTTCATTTTGCCTTAGAAAACACAGCTTACTTCAATCACTAGAAGGAAGTAATAACAGTTGAGTTCAGGCTAACACGGGTGGAACAAAACCGAAAACTAGCACAGCTCATCGACAGAAGAAGCCGAGTATACTTCCCTGTTGTATTTGTGATATTCAACCTTTTCTACTGGATATACTATGTAAAGTACGCGAACGATGATCTCTAAAGAGGTCGTCGGACGCAAAATTATCATAACAATAAAGTCTTCTGTACAGTGAATTTATTGGATATGTCTGATGGGTGCGTCCCGACTGTTAACATATGCATTGAACCAAGTTTTATATAACATACATGATAACCCTTTTAGCATTCTTCTTGTACCAGTAAATTCCTTGGGTTCCTTCTCACTTGGCTGCCAGTGCAGCGATTACTTGCTGAACGTCTACCGGAGGATAGAGCGTCGGGTCACAATCAACAGAGAAGAAGAGTGGCATCGGAGACGGGACGACGTAATGGGGACGGACTAGAGGCACCAACTCCTCGTTCCACTGCTTGACAATGCTCAGACATTTTTGAACCATCAACACCAGGCAATAAGCGTCAAGAGCTCCATAACGAATCTAGAAGGGCGCTTGTAAATAGAAGAAGGAGGCGCAGTACTACCTGCGCATAACGAAGAGGTCTTCGGTTCCAAACGGAGCACTGTTCGGACTTGTCCAAGCCGACATCCAAAAATTCTTTGACGAGTTTGGCCAGGCCAACACCTCTGAACAGATTCAGAAATTATTAACAGGTTTACCAATCCGTGCAGAATAAACGGTCCCTGTTCTGATGTGTATCACCTCTGTGTCGAAGTGTTACAGAAAAAATGTATCTCTCTGAGGAGCAATGCAGGATTGGATGGTTTTTTTTACAAATTGGATATACGTGAAAGGGACTTTAACTCACTTCAATTTGGCTGCCAAAGCTGCAACCGGCAAGGAACCGTCCACTTCCTTCTTCTCGTTGCTAGGAACACTGATGACACTCTCATTTCGCTGCTGAGCCAAGAATTGAACCTTAACAAAATTTCGCCCTTATGGTACAGGTGCTCTTCCTTACCGTGGCAATGACGACACTAATGCAGACCAAAGAACGTGGGGAGTAGAGTGTCTCGGATACTGGAGAAACCTTACGAAGCTTCATCAAGTCTTCGTTGAACTGGAACCCGACTTTGATCAGTTTCTCATTCCCAAAGAGCGCCTTGAAAATTTTTGCATTTTGCTCCCGAGATAGCGTGTCCAAATCGAATATGTACACTTGATCGGCAAGAGCGACCTGGAGGACAGAAGCCCTGCAACACAAGCACATCATCAAGTTTACCCCTGACGGTAAGGACGTACCTAGCGTCAGGATGATAGGCCGTCCACTCGGCATCGACACCAACAAACGGAAAGTCAGAGACCGCGGCCTTTTCGAAGGCTCTAAAAGCTTTCTGGAGGGCGTCCATTCCGTCGACTATTGTAACCTCGACAGTTCTGGGAAGTGTGAGCACATTGGGTTCTTCGAAGCCAGTGTATATGTGTGGAATACGCTGAGGTTGGCTAAAATACTCTACAGTCTCAAAACAGGCCTGTTTAGCCCTTGCATGATAGGGATAAACGTTGTGTAGCCTCTGTCCAATTGGAGGTAGTCCCAGTAATTGGCTTCATCATGGTGTCCTTCTTTGTGGAGGAACGAAACGACGACAGGTTTCAAGGTTCGGCGCTGGCAAATCACATTATACACGAGGTCGTACATCTGCTCGTAGCTGGTTCTACCGTCGTAGAACCTCTTAATGTGGTCTTTTATGCATTTTTTACCCCATACCATGTCTATTTTGGCGTGGGAGGACTCTGAAAACTTCTGTTCAGTCAGTGCAAAGATCGGTCACTACTTACGGCTCTTGAGTACTCTCATCACTTCTTGCATCATTGCTTTAAATCGCTTGTTATATCTGTCGAACTGGGGTGTCTTCGTTGCAAGCTTTTGTACTGCCTCGGACTTTGAAAAAAAGTTGCGCAGACTGGAGAGATAGTTGTCGTCACTACCGCACAGATCGTGAAGATAAACCATGAGGGCGCGACACTGTCGTCTCTCTTCTTTGGGCAGGCCAGCAAAGTAGCTCTCGAGATCGTTGCCGCTAACTGCCCCCAGAAGGCACGCCTGCATGATGAACTTCAGATTGGTGATGTATTTATTGAGGTAGTCGTTGCGTATACAGAAGCTGATGACTGCTCCGCTGAAATGCTGAACAGTGAAGTAACGTTGATGGGTGCCATAGAGGGATGAAGCACGAAATCTCCTTTTTCATCTACGTGGGATATGAACCGACCTGGCCTCTCCTTTGGACGTCTTTTTGCATATAAACTCAACAAACTGCCGCTCAAATGGTTTCAATTTCAGCATGACGAAAGCATGTCGCCAATACTTCTCCTGGTTCGGGAACTCCATGGGAACGAGTATATCTAAGACGCGCTTCACCATGCTGAGCCTGGCTGCATTCTGGGCCTCTCTCTCAGCGATCTCCTCCTCCGATTCGATCATATTGACTGATAAATCTGCGACTTTATGCAGTTGTCGAGCCGTCTGAGAACTCCACGCACTGTTCAAGTAGTCAACGAAGCACTGAACCGTCGACCGGAAGAGTTAGTGGAAAACAATGTGCAAGAGAGACCTTTGATATGAACTGGCTTAATCTGCATCCGTTGACCTTCCAGTCCTTGTGTTCTGGGTGACTTTCAAGGTATGTTGGAAGATAAGCCATCAATGCCTCATAAACGTCTACCAGCGCATGTTTTGGAACATCCTTGAACAGGGAAGACCCGATTTGGAAGATCTTCACTTTCTAAAAGCGGGGATTCAATTATTGCGCAGCGACCGAACCCGCCTTTTGTCCATTGAGCTCAGATGGCTGCGCGTTTGCAGCGGTGACTAGGCGAGTGTAGATGTCATTTAAAACGGACGGCGAGAATTCAATATTACATGCGTCACCGCCTTCATTCATCACAAGACAGATCCTAAAAATAACATGTTCCCTGGTGGTTCTCATATAGCGTTGTTAAGATATGCAACGGTAGGTATATCATGGTACAAACAGCCACGCAACACATAAAAGCTGGAGCAGCTGCGACGAGCAGAGCGTGCAACGCTGCGAACTCCACAGAGAATGGGCCGATGGGAGTGACCGCTGCCCACCCGAGCCATCCATCTGCATACCGTTGCGAACGGCAGAACGTCAGAATATTCCTACTTTTCGCTGCGGGAATTTGTTTTTACAACTGTTCTCAAATGTTTTTGGTCAACGGAGCTGCCCTCATCGATGCAGATGTTCGAAAGTTGATCATTCGTGTGTGGTCTTTTTGTAAAATCGCGAGGCGTCGTACAGGCATGCTTTTGGGAGCTTTTGTAGGGTAGTGGATATAGTAAAACATGTATAAAAGCAATATAGTTATATCAAGTCAATGGTCGGCGAGAATTGTGAAGAAATCTCGAGAAAATTATGAAAAACATCGTCCCCATCTTCTCTAGAGGGTCAGAAAGAGGATATCTGCCTTTGTGCCCAGTTTGCCTGATGTTGTGTATGTAAAATCTTTTACTACCGATCTATACACCTTGAATCATATCGAAGCGACCTTTTGTGGCCTTTAAACCATGAGCGTAAAATCCTGCGGCAAAAATGACAACTGCCAGCGTAGACAGGAAAACAAGGGCTGCAATAACGAATACAATATTTCTCTGCATGAATTCTTGTCTTGAGCTGAGAGGCTTTAGAACGCTTTCTGGTGTGACAGGAAAGTTCTGGACGAGGCGTTCGTGATCGTCATTTGTCATGACTACGCACTGTTCCCAGTTGGCAATTGTACGGAAGTAGGGGCAAGTCTGCAAGTGTGCTACTATCTTTCACATTGGTAACGAGCACCGACCAGCGAAGGACAGAAGTAGGAGTCCGTGGACAAGTGACCTCTGGAGACGTTGTATTTGGGCCCGGTGATGAGTCTATTCCACAGCCATTTCGCTGCGTATGTGTGCCCTTTCCTGTTCAGAAGTGGTTTCTCGACGATGAACAGTTGCTCAGGATGTCTGGAGGCGATGCTGAGGCTGGGAAGGGTTAGCAAACCGAAGGTTGGGTAGTTCCTCTGCGCGAATTCTCGTTCAAGAGTAAAAAACAGTTCCTTCCACTTCTGCTGCAACTCTCGAAGGGCAAAGTTGGACATCGACTGCATGCAAGTGCACCTGGGTCTGAAAGTTCTTTGAGTTGAGCAAAGATCTATCGCGTAGCTCACTTAAGTAAGTTGTAAGTTAAATGAGAAGACTTGGCCACGTGAATAGGTCCAACGAGAACAATCAGCGCCTTAGGCAGATTCCTCTTGAGGATCATGATCGCTCTACGCAGCTGGTCGATGTTCGGAGTGTCGCAATCCTTACATATTTCTTCGGTACCAATGGTGATCATAATGAGGATCCACTTGTCGTTGTATTCTCCGTCATCGTAGAAATTGTGAATCCGTTTCACGAGCATTTCGGCCTATACTTCTTATTTAAAACGATCCAGTGGATTAGAATAACCACAGTAACTTAATTTTATCATTTTCAAAAAAAGTCCCGTTTAAATTTTTCTCAAGGTCATCAACAATCTGTGGATAACAGACATACTTGTGAGGGCATGTCGTTTGTGGTTGCTCCTGTCTGGGCAACATTGAACTGGTGGTCAGGCAAAATGTCCATTGTCCCCATCCCATGAGAGACTCCTTCCAGATCTTTGTGCACGAACTCTGTTAAGATATCTAAAAAACATATTTTCATTGGAACATTCCTTAATTTCACTTAATTGGTATAGTGACGAGTCCGTCGATGTTCGCGTCTCCGCCGATGGAGAACACTGCGCCACGGAACTCAATCTCGGTGTTCGGCCACAAGCCGAGTCCCGTCTAAAACGTGCGGTTGAGGAGAAAAACGGTTTGGACTACCGAAGTGGCATCTCCCATGGCCGCAACTACTTCGATGTCCTCGGGAGACAAATCTGCTGTGGTCTCACCGGTGTGGAATCGGTCTTTCATCCTGGGACAGGCGAAGTTCTTCTTGTTGGAGAACGCATTCTCGATATGGGTAGTGTGTATCTGATTCCATTGGCGCATAGGATCGATCTCAATACTGAAGTAAAGACAAGGGTTAGAAGGACTTTCGAGAAACACACCTTTCGGAAGATGACTGAACACTGCGTCGCTCTAGTCGTGAAGCGATAACATAGCCCTGAAACCTTGTCCTCCAAGCATTAGCCGGGATGTTTGACATACCAACACAATAGAAGCAAGCACGTACTGTAGCGGTGACCACATATCTACGCCTTTGTTTCGCTCAGCTGCCCCTTCTCCCAGACCACCAAAACTCGGGCACCCGACAAATTATGTTAATCTCTCCACAACCGTGCGAATTCATGGAACGCCACCACTGATTTTCATATTTATTATCTGGCGAAATAAATTACATTCCAATAACCGACTTTGAACAGTATGCACAACAACGTAAAGCAGCGCCAAGTTAAAAGGTGATAGCGGCGCCGATTGCAGACCAGTCAACAAGGGGGAAAGTTCTGTACAATGCTGAGGAACTAGAAGAACATGCCGGTGAGGCCGCCCATGTCCTGTTGCTCTTTGACGAAGATTTCGAAGTACTGGTAGATGATGGTAACGGCCAACAGGATTCCAGTGCCACTGCCAATCGCGCCTGCAATGAGTAGATTGAGATTAACTGACAAATCAGTCGTTTTTACCCATGAAGTCGGCGGTGACAGAAAGAGCTCCGATGCAGAGACCTCCAAAAGCGGCGGCCGTGGGAATATAGCGGTTAAGCTCGTGAATCATAGACTGTTCACGATGGCCACGCATGATCATCTGCTGCTCCTTGAGCTGCTTGGCAACGTCCTTCGCGCTGGAGCCAGAGACGTCGATCCAGGTCTTCGAGAAGAAAGCGCATGATCCGAGCATGAAGACGATGTAGATGATGCAGTGGAATGGATCAGTGAGCATGTGGCCGAAGGATTCGGGAGGAGAAAGGTAGTAGCAGATACCACCGGTAGGGAAGCTACGGTAGCTGCCAGAAGAGTCGGACCAGGTTCCCAGAAGGTTGACGAGGATGTTTCCTCCGAACTTGGAAGCGAGCATCTGCGAGATGACGAAAAGGTTGGAGACGAGGGCAGATTGGAGGATGATGGGGATGTTGCTGGTGTAGAAAAGCTTGATGGGATAAGAGCTGTACTGGCCGCGGTAGCGAGAGCTCTTGATGGGAAGGTCCACACGGAATCCCTGAAGACAAAGATATTATGAGCCAAGAACGTTCACTGCTTACTTGGAAGTATATCACAACTGCGAAGACGAGGACAGTGGCCAACAGGTTGGTGAGGTTAGGCAAGTTCTGGCGGTAGAAAGCCTCTCGGAGGGCGCGGACTTTGTCGGAGCGGGTGGCGAGGAGGTGGAAGAGGGCGATGATGGCTCCCTCGAATTCAGTTCCGCGGCCAGAGTTAATAGTGGTGGGGGAGAACGCCTTCCAAACAATGGTTTCACAAATGTTGGTAGCAATGAAGAGTGAGATTCCGGATCCGAGACCGTATCCCTTCTGGAGAAGTTCATCCAGAAGGAGAACGATGAGGCCAGCGAACACCAACTGGATGACGATCAGAAGGCAGATTCCAGCTCCAATTTCCGCGGGATCTCCATACATGCCGGAGACGACGTAGACAATGGCCTGACCGATGGTGATGAGCATACCGAACACTATAACACAGACAGCCTTATTTTCAGATAGGCGACGCATTTGTTTTACGTTTCTGGGCTCCATTGAAGAGAGCACGCTCCTTCGGGGAGTCTCCGACTTCGATAATTTTGGCTCCAGCCAACAGCTGCATGATCATTCCGGATGTGACGATGGGCGAAATACCGAGTTCCATAAGAGTTCCTCTGTTTGAGGCGAGGATGACACGAAGCCAGTAGAGAGGATCGGCACTCTCGGTCGACATAATTCCTACAGGCAACGAATGTGTTTTTGGCGTTGACGGTCATCACATACCGAACAAGGGGATTTGGCAACAGACCAGGAAGACGAAAAGCGTGATGGCAGTCCATAACACCTTTTCGCGGAACTGGATCTTCCTCTCAGGTTTGGACACCTCCGGCACGAAGCCGCAAAAGGGCTTGACGAATTCCAGGAACTTTATTCCCATGATGGTTTGAGTCCTTGCCTGAAATGCAACTCCGCTACTAAGCATCAGCGTCAACGAGGTCCAAGCGGAATGGATGACGACGATCACGACAGAAGTAAAGCAAGCTGTTGGTGTAAGCTCAGAGAATATGAATAACGTCGCGATGCGAAGTGAGCGAAATAAAAGGCGCACACAAATCCACTCTTGTGGACGCGTCCATCTCGTCGACAACGACTCAAAAGCGTCACAGCAGAACTTCCAACACCCCGTAGTCCGAGACGGCTCGATTCGTTGCGAGAGCCTCGTTTCAAATTGACTACGCCGAGCTTCTCACAGCAACAGACGTGGAGTCTGAATTAGCAGCGGTGAGTCTTTTCTATTCGATTCCAGTCGATCACAGTCAAAATCTGCGAGCAAATAAAATAATTAAAAAGAAAACAAGCAAATGGTACCTGTTCTTCACACAATTCTTCATACAAAGAAGAAGTTTTGCATGTTGAATCATAAAATGTCTTTCGTTAGCACCACAAAATTGAAAACACATCTGAATTATGACACCTGCGACAAACTTTAATTCCATTACTAAATGATTAATTGCTCCATATGCGCAATTCTCATAAGCTTATCAAACAGTTTGGGAGATTACCATTGAGCCTCCGTTGTTCTGTTAGTCATTGTGCCAATCTTGAGAAAGTCCTTTTGAAAAGTTGATATAGCCAAGGTCTACACTGTCTAGAGAGGGCTAAACTGCAATCTCAACCCTTTCTTCGATCGCTGCCCAGATCCTCTCCCTTTCTTAACTTCCAGTGAGACCTGACTGTCACAACGTGCAGGACAAATGTTTATGATTTGTTCCGAGAATATACGTCTATAAGTAAATTTTATTTGCCGAAAAATATTGTGAGAGCAAGAGAGACGAGACAAAATCCGTAACAGGCGGTATTCTTAAAAGATTTCCAATGACCCTCATCGCCGTTGCGAGCTAAAAAGCTCGACAAGCTCGACCCAGTGTTGTGGAGTCGCTGCATTTCATTACATCCTTGCCGGGTTCAATGTAGAATTCGGATATTGTAAGACACATATATCAACAAATAGATTATGTATTGTACTCTATATACAATTATTGCAACTGAGCTTGCATGTGAGTTTGTACAAAATTGGACGTGGCTCAGCCTCGACGCAGAACGGGTTGGATGATTGTGGATTTGACGCCATTTTCTACAGTTGTTAAGATCGCTTTACTTCTGTGTTGTGTGACTTCTTGACTAACAGAATTGCCCAAACTCATAAGAAGATAGAAAAACATGAAAGCGACGAAAACAATGCCAGTTCCAGTCGTAATCATCTGAAAAACAAGCAAAGTTGTATAGTCAACAGTAAACACCTACAGTAAGTGAGGGTCCTGTAAGAAGATAACCAATAACAGCAAGCACTTCCAAGATGTAAACAAAAGCCGCCAATGTCAGCCGATGGAAGTGAGAGGACAGTAGCGAACCTAGCGGTGCGCAAACTACGACAACAGGTACCGACACTGACCTAAATAGGACAGCTAGGAAGCCGCATGATAAAGGTGCCCAACCAGTACTCCCAAGCTAAGGAGGAGACATCCCCCATCATTAACTGTCGCCAAAAGAATCCAACACATGTGTTCACAGCCATAAGGACCACTGATGTTGGAGTTGCAACTTTTTCACTGACACGAAAAAGAAGAGTAAGTACGGAGAATGAACAGATGTCCACTCCTGAACCGGCAAAAGATGTGCAGATGCCTCAAGAATGCGAGTAAGAAGGGGCAAAGACCTCAATATTAAGTTTACCTCCTATGAAGCCGGTTGCTAAGAGGACCAGCAGTTTCCAAGGCGAAACATTGCGAATGGAATCATACGTAACTCTCTTCTTTTGGGAATTTAACAGCCACAAAGCAAGACCAAATGAAAACCAAATGCTGACGAACATCATCTTCTTGAATGCAGCTTAAAGATATCTGGTGTAATCATTGATTGTAAAAATTCTCATAAGTGAGCAGTAGATCACTTAAATCACACTTATATACCTGTGATGAGACCGTCGATGAATTCTAGTCCAAAGACGCAACCCAAAGCTGCACCTAGCGAACAGACCAAAATTGCTCTCCACTCAAGGGCGATCCCCATCCAAATTATTGTAAATGCGGCTGACGTCATCCCTACAACGGCCATTTTGTGGAGACATGTATTGTCTTCTGTGTGGGTCTACATTTTGCTTACCACAAGATTGTATCATCAACGAAAAGTCCTTCGCAACGATGGGATCGATCTTAAGAAGGAGAGTCATCACTGGAAAAGCAACTGCTCCTCCGCCTTCGCTGGTCATTCCTGGAAATTCTAAGTACGGAAAATTAAGGAGGGAGTACCTGCTACGGTAGCTCCCAAGACCATCGTAGCTGGCATTTCCCATCTGTCGATGAACCGTGAAAACAAGTCGTATCGAAATGCGAGAATCCACCAAAGCAAATGAAAGAAGCACATTGGAATAAGGAACCCGATGATTTTGTAATGGGCGCGGAACAGTCGAACATCGATGGGGACTGAGGTGGACACATCCGTGATGACAACCTCATCAGTAAATCTTTGTCCTAAAGCGAGAAGTGGGTAAAATGAATGAGTTAAATACGACCTTCTAAGAAATATTTTCTGAAGAAGGTGCTAATAGTTTTTCCTTGGACTGAAGTTTTGATGAGGGCTTTGTTTGCTAATCCATTGGCATCCTTCATGGTGTCTATCGGATTATCGTAGCTAAAATCAAAGGTAAGGTGCTGAAAGAAAGAGGAACCGATAAAAAAACGTACGAGCAATTTGCTTTAAAGTCGACTCTCGCTCGTCCACGTAGGTCCGACCAAATACTCGGCTTCTATACCGGCTTGCTACAACCTTTAGAGTCGCAGAGTGACCACTTCGCTCGTTATTTGCGGATCCTCCATTATCATCAATCGTGAACACGGATGGTCACTGTGTTCATCCCTAAATCTCGCCCTTGAACTCGTTATCATCGAACGCGACTGCCTAAGGGCATTGTTCCGACTACATTTTCGTGTTTCATTTATTGCAGCACATGCTGGATATGCAGCAAAAAAAATCGGGAGTTTCGAACTTAGCAAACGTCAGACATAAGCTTCCCAGACAATTTCAAAACTCGAGTAAATCTTAAAGGTTCTCGTGGTTTTTTTTAATTCTTTTTTGTTTCTTTCGCCCGTTAATCACTGTTGTTCCTTGTTTTAGTCGCTTTGTTCGTGTTCCGTGTTTGAGGGTACTTAATTGTACTGGACCTATTAGTTTCCATTTTAGTGCAGCATATGAAGGGAAATAAAGGCCGCACTGGTTGCGACATGGTTCACAAGGAAAGTAATTTTCTCTTGTAATGATAAACAAGCTAGAACTAGAACAGGAAGAAGCTACGACAGGAAGACACAAAAGGCTTAATGCGAACAGGGAAAAACCCTTGGAAAGGGATAAAAAAAACCCTGCTCTGTAGAAAAACATAGATGAGGCTACAATAAATACAATTTCGAAGGGGTTGGAAATGCACTGCGGCCTTAGCAGCTCGCTAGGAATGAGAAATCGGCTTGAATTCCGCCCATCTCATCGCTGACGGCGGTCGGCTCATCTGCGTAGTGATCCAGCTGCATATTCCGTCTCCAGAACACGAGGTCATTGTACAGCAGTTCAAAACTGACATAGTAGTCCTCCTAGAAAATAATTCACTAATTAATTAGGAGATATACATATAGTGTGTTCTTACATGAAAGTTAGGATCAAACGGAGCGTTGATTGCGTTGTAAACTACGTTGTTGTAAACTAAAATTGAGAAGGCGATTACAGCCATGGATGACCTGTAGCTCTTGGTGGTTTTCTGTAAAATGAATGGAGTTTTTAAGATGAACAGAAGCTGAGTCGCGCATGTGGCCCAGGCCAGAGCTGGTAACCGACGGCTGTCGGCCAAGCGTGCAAAAGTATTTATATGTAGGTATCTGGGAGGAGTTCCCTGGTTGATATTTTCTCAGGATTGCCCTTCGTCGTAAGTAAAAGAATAGAATGCATACAATTTCTTCCAAATGTCAGAGACCAAACATTAGGAAGGATCAGTCGTGATTCAACTCATGCTGGACCGTGATTTTATACACATTAATGAGGGACTACGGAAATAGAGACCGTATCCATAGTGCCGTTCTCCTAGAGGGCTCACTACCCTGTGGGGAAATGTAGGGCTCCCGAACTTCTATTTGAGCAATATTTTAGATGAGTTCGCAGAGACAAACTAGGGGAGGTGTTGGGCGACCTCTGGAACGGCATGCAAAGATTGTCGGTCCTTGAACTTAGTTTTCACCTATGAAAAAGGGGTGACGGCGATATAGACCGTATGCCTGCTGTAAACTTACAACTTCAACTTCAACTTTTATTCCGGATCAATGGCATTTCGCCATGCGGATCGCCATATAAGCACAACTAAGAAAAGTACAATAGACAGAACATTTGCAAAGTCAGACATCATTTGTGGTTGTCGAATTGGTCGATGTAGGTGCTGCTCTTTTAAGATTCCTTGCGTTCCTTATCCATTTTCCTGTTGTTGTTGGCGTCGCTCTACTGCCAAGGGGGAGCGACGCCGTGGAGACGACCAGGCGGCGGAAGTCGGGAATCCTATTACTGCGGGCCATTCCATCTTCAGAGCTCGGCAGAGGCATGCGCTAATAGTAAGATGAAGTTGCTGGTTTGCTGATGTCGTCGCGGCGTCTTCTTCTTGTTGGCGGCGTTGGAACTACGGCGTCCTTGGTGTTCCATGCCTACTAGGAGCCGGGGCTAACATCTGACGGGATCGGAATGGAGGTCGACCGCTAACTGAGAGAGCAGCGAAACGAACCGACCGCTCACCACTAGGGTTGGCATCGAACCCAAAAATTGATCGAACCCGAACCCAAAATTTTCGAACCCGAACCGAACCCAAAAAGTCGGCCGACGGTCGGTTCGGTTCGATTCGGGTTCGGGTTCAAGCCAACCCTACTCACCACCGAGACAGAATGAAAGACCGTAAATTTACACCGCTCTGTAAATTTATGAACTGACGGAACATCTGGTACAATTTCAATCAATCCGATATTTTGGGATCCAGAAGAGTAGGATTATAAAAGTGGTATCCGTCACACGTAACCATAATCAATACCCAATATACCCAAAAGATTGCTATTTCCTCCAGAAAAGTAGTGTTTTTGGGTAACATCGCTCTTTTCGGGTAGTATCACCTTAAATCGTTGAGGACATTGACAATTGCAAGCTGAAGGTATTTTCCAGACACAACACAACACAACGTCGACGTGATCATTGATTTGTCGGAAAGAATAGAATGCATACAATTTCTTCCAAATGTCAGAGACCAAACATTAGGAAGGATCAGTCGCGACCCAACGCATGCTGGACCGTGATTTTATACACATGAATGAGGGACTACGGAAATAGAGACCGTATCCATAGTGCCGTTCTCCTAGAGGGCTCACTACCCTGTGGGGAGATGTAGGGCTCCCGAACTTCTATTTGAGCAATATTTTAGATGAGTTCGCAGAGACAAACTAGGGGAGGTGTTGGGCGACCTCCGACCCAGACAGACAAGTACATCTCGACCTATGTGCATATACACTCGTATTCATTGTCATTTGTATGTAAGTGTATCCCGACTAATAAGCGTTTACTTTGGAGAGCTTCTGAAGGCAGTTCCTTCTTGTCAGGAGAAGTGGGGCTAGAAAGAAAAGGACGAGTGCCAAGGCGGTGGAGGAGTTCAGACTGACGAAGAAGAGATTCGGTTATTGGCAGGGTTGCTGGACGGGGTCGACCTCGTCCTGGTCTTCGAAGTGAATGGACACGACGATTTCCGAAGAGTTCCGGTCGACCGTCTTCGAGAATCTAGGATAAGACGAAGGTTACGTTAGCCTTGGAATTTATGGTTCGTTTCTCTCTACCTAGGATTGTACGTCTTGGAGCAGTTGACCGGGAGTGAGGAAGGACAACCGGCGGCGTCACTTCGGCAGACGCTGATGGAGCACTTGAAGAGGACGTTCGGATCGTCAGTGAACTTGTAGGCACTGTGCTCCGAGGAGGCGACGCGACCGTTCGCCGAGTAGCGCACTTTGCCCATTATGAAGTCGTCTACGGGACACCTGGAACGGCAATCTGTGTTCTAGAGGTTCGAAAATGGAACAATGTGTTCAAATGCATAAAGAGGAAGTCCGTAGAGAAAAGAGGACATGAAGAAAGACCAACGAGTCTCTTTCTAGTGCTTAGAAGCTGCAGTTAAACAATTCAAAGCATTTGACACGTGTGGTCTAAGGAGTCAGAGAGTTACCCTCTTGAGTCGAGGACGACGCGGTTGCGTTCCTGGTCGAACTTCGGGCTAGCGACACAGTCGTGGACGAACAGGAACTCGAGCGGCGCCAGGTTCACGCACTCCCAGCGATGTTCCAGGCGGTCACCCAGATGCACTTGAAGAGCGCCCGCCTCAGCCGATCCGACCTCTTTCTCCCCTCGGAACAGTCGGTAGGAGCACTGGACAGACGTATCGTTCACGGAGTTCTCGTCTAGATCGCTGCAAAGTGACGTTCAGTATGTCATCCTGAGGGGAAACCACCAACTTGACTACGACCCCTCTGGAAAAGGGAACGACTATAGCCAGGACGAGAGAGCTAAGGAGGAGATGGGACGCCCTTTTTGTCATTACTAACATGTAAGTCGACCGCGGAGAACGCAGCGAGTGGAGACACTTTCTGGCCTTTTAGATTTTTATAGAGGAGTGATATGATCGTATCAAAGTCACGCCTGGGTCAAGGAGGATATGAGCCAAAGAATATAGCCATGCACTACTGATTTGTCCTCCGCCTTATATGACCTAGACCTTGATGCGATCTTATCACTCCCTCATAGATCTAAAGGGTGAGCAATGTCATTCCTGGTCTCCGCTCCTTGGTCCAAAACAGACCGGCAAACGGGTTACATAAGATCGGCCTCGTCGAGTACTGTCGAATGGCAACAACGCCTTCGCCCGACAATGGAACGTCCGGGCGCCCAACGTATCCGCGGCCATCGTTGCGCGTGCTTAACAAACTAGATTCACGGACGCCGCTTCGTGGCTTTAATGGGACACCTGGAACGGCAATCCGACTCGGGGACATAAAAGGAGAGACCGAAGCCACCCGCATCACTTACGACTGAACAAGGACATTTCTCTATCAGCCAATTTATTAATTTTGCTTTAAAGTCGACTCTCGCTCGTCCACGTAGGTCCGACCAAATACTCGGCTTCTATACCGGCTTGCTACAACCTTTAGAGTCGCAGAGTGACCACTTCGCTCGTTATTTGCGGATCCTCCATTATCATCAATCGTGAACACGGATGGTCACTGTGTTCATCCCTAAATCTCGCCCTTGAACTCGTTATCATCGAACGCGACTGCCTAAGGGCATTGTTCCGACTACATTTTCGTGTTTCATTTATTGCAGCACATGCTGGATATGCAGCAAAAAAAATCGGGAGTTTCGAACTTAGCAAACGTCAGACATAAGCTTCCCAGACAATTTCAAAACTCGAGTAAATCTTAAAGGTTCTCGTGGTTTTTTTTAATTCTTTTTTGTTTCTTTCGCCCGTTAATCACTGTTGTTCCTTGTTTTAGTCGCTTTGTTCGTGTTCCGTGTTTGAGGGTACTTAATTGTACTGGACCTATTAGTTTCCATTTTAGTGCAGCATATGAAGGGAAATAAATTATTATCGTCGTAACAAAAACAATGTCTACGCGAACTATACAGGTAAATAAGTTAAGGTTTTCAGGGTAACGCCCTAGAGCGCCTTTTTTCCTTTTCGAGAATGGGGGACAGGAGTTTGTTCTCGTGTAAGGACAAGAATGACGAAAATGGAAGCGTGGAAGATGTGAAGTAGCGTAGAGCTCAGAACTGTGGAAGGATACGTGTTCCAGCAATATTCGATCCCAAGTAATATCGCAACCCTAAATCAGAAACAAATTATCGACACAAGCAATCACCGGCATTACCGAATAGCGATTCCTTTCCAGGGGATTACAGTGAGTCCTTCTCC
Source organism: Steinernema khuongi (assembly GCA_016648015.1). NCBI lineage: Eukaryota > Metazoa > Nematoda > Chromadorea > Rhabditida > Steinernematidae > Steinernema > Steinernema khuongi. The sequence goes on along the minus strand of JADLIF010003247.1, from coordinate 19,684 downwards.
ATCTCTGAAAAACAATGTACGAATCTAAAGCAAAGCTGCCTCACTTTTTTCCGTAAGCATCTTCCATTCGGTACATGTTAATGAACAGTATGAATGGAAGTGAATGAAAGTACCAGCTGTAAAACTGATAGTGTAAGGAGCGGGCAAAGGCTATTCCGATCAAGTTCGAAGTGAACAGGGCGTAAAGGGCATCTTGAAGTCCGATGCGAGTCCTTGGACCGTACGCGAAATTTTTAAGTAATGGCACTAGGCCGCCTTGGGATCTAAAGTGTGATGCGGATCTTACGCAACACTAAAGGTTCAAGTTACCTGAACCACATTTTCGTTGCAAATATGATGAGGACAACAATATGAAAAGCGAGTAGCGCTATGTGGACACGCTTATCCAAGAATACGCTCTCAGGCAGAAGTCGCCAGTTGACCGTCCACTTATACATAAAAACGCGACCCAATTCGAAACTTCTCATAAGGTAAGACACGGGGTCGTACATTAGGAACGGACCAGCTATGAGCACCTAAAAACCAGTCAGGGATTACGGTAGGGATAACGATACTTAAAAGAGTACCTGGACAGCTGCGCATATCGCCAGATAGAATGTGGTGAGGAAGATGCCGTTACTGAACAGCAAGATGAAGAACAGCGCTGGCGCGAAGAGAAGAATGTTCATCTTCACAGAAACGGCCAGACTGTATAATACACATCCAAGGAACCACTGTTGACTAATGAAGAAATTGACGGCGAGGTACAGTAGAAACATCGCTACGGGGTCGTTGAATAGTCGAAGCATAAAGATCGAATGGATTCTGTATGATGTGCAGCATAGCAAAATCAGGACGAAGGGGGGTATCTAGAAGAGCTCAGACCGTAACCCAACTAGCACTTTAAACGAACGGATCGGGTTTTGGCGTAGATTCTGAAGACGAGCAATATCGTCAGGATGTATAATGCGCCGAAGATGTACTGTGCACGTCGGATGTTAGTTCCAGCATCAGTCAGCGAGTGCAGAAAACGGTAGATGAACAGGTGGCCCGCGGGGTAGCTAAAATGGTTCAGCATCAGAAGGTGCAGGGCGTTAAAGGACATTAAAGACGGTTTTAAAAGGCATTAAACATACACAATTGGGCCAGTGTCTCCGGATATAAGGGTGTAATTGCGTGTGCCGTTCACGTAGCATTCAACCTGCTGCATGTAGGTGGACCAGTCGATTTCCGTATCTGAACATATTGCTTGAGCCTTTGAGCCGACCCCTCGCTAATGACTTACAAGGTACATATCGAATGACCCCCAATGTGACGAAGATTTCAGCTACCGTCAAGAGTGAGGCGACCACAAAGAAGCCAAAGGAATTGACGGTAAATAAAGCCCTTATACAGCTTTGTAACAGGCCAAACCCCATCTGAAAACATCCATCGTGCCACAGAAGCCGTCCAGACATGAGTCAGTCGATTTCCAAGTTGCTCTAGCAAAAACAGTGTAAATAGGGAGGGTGGCGGATAAAGCGATGCTAATCAAGGGGTAGTGTTCTATCCGAGAAGGACATTTGGGGTTTGCTGCACACGTTTCAGCAGAGTTATCATGGATTTCTGTATTTGGAACGTCCTTCTAGGTCGATAGTCGCTGTTAGCGATCAGAAACTGAAAGATGCGAGCGAGCGATTTCGGGCCAACTTTGATTTATGTGATGTAGAGGAAAGGAATCGGGCATGTGAGGCGGGTAGGTACGCGTTTACGAGGCGACATAATCGTTGTGGTTGACGACGGCAATATGGATTGAAAGTTATATGATACATAGGGAAATGCGTATTCTAAATAGCGCCTTTCTAAACTTGTTTTTGCCTCCAGTGTAAGCAAACAGTGGCGATCTTCCTCACGGAAAAAATAGTTGTATTGTACTTCTCTTCCAGAACATTAAGAACGTCAAGGATCAGCTTGGTGATGTTATTTGAGACATAATATTCTAATCGCGATTTTCAAAAAATACACTCCATCTGTGGTGTCACAGGAGTGTCGCGGTGGAATATTTCAAATGTTCGAGCGTTCGGTTAAGTTCGCGATGTCTGCGGAACAGCCAGATGGCAATACTCCGAATAGGCCGCGCTGTCTGTTATCAGCGTTTGAAAGCCGTCAGCTGGACACGTATGTGAGACCCATTTGCAGTCTTTGCCACCAGAGAATGTGATACGATCAATACAGCTCAAACTGCATACATGCACTAGCGGTGCCGCTCATGGGAGACTGCGACGCTGCTGGCGGCTGAAAACTCCGCTTCAGCTGCTCAAACAGGCTGACAACTCTGCCGACTTTTGATGCGTATCATTTGTGTATCTTAGTGTCAGCCATATTCGTTCTACGAACCATTTCAAGAGAAAATCAGTCCGACTCCCTTTTCGATTAATTTTTTATGAGGAAACCCGTTTAAGAAGCCAAAGACGCTTGTCTAAGGGAGATAATATTCATGACGCTGTATTTTAACGTCGTTTGTTGCAATTTTTCTCGTTGAAGAAGCGTGAGTGAAGGCCGTAGTAACGCGAGGGGCCTTCGCTTCTAAGCGCATTCCTGAGTATGTCACAGCGCACACGCTCCTCTGTCCTTCATTTATGTTTGCATTTATTTGCACTTTGCCTCCGTGATCATAATTTCCCACTTGTTTATATTCCTTCCTATCGTGTCGTATTACATTGCGCAGTTTCAGATGGGAATTGCTTTCTAGCCGGGCAAACCCATTCCATACTACTGTGCTATGGTAAGTCCTCTTTGAGTCATTGCAACAATTATCGTGACACATTTTAGTTTTTCTTCAATAGGGTTAACCGTTGTGCGAAGCACAACCGGAGGCTGAAACGTCTTCTAATATTCGCTGTTTTTGCGGCGGGCTTGTTCTACTTATTGCGAAGCGAATATCTCCAGTTTCCAGTAAGAACGTTATGCACTGTGTACAATATAATATTTAATTGTTTAGGATGTCGGCAATATGGAAGATGGACTCGGAGAAGCAGCATTCGATGATAATGTGAACATCAACTTAGTAGATGTAGAGACAATCCCACAGGTATTTCACAGATCTTCCAGTGCGTGTTTCATTTCTAAGCTGTAGGTGTTTGGGCCGTCGGAAACTGCTGTATTAGTGATGTCGGCAACTCGGCAAGCTGCGTTGAAGAACCACTTAGAGCAACTACTCAGGTAACCTAACCAGCACCGCTTCGCGAATATCCTGTTGTTTGTAGATTTCGCCCGAAACACTCGCCCATGCCTATTATAATCAGTCAAGATGGAACCACGGAGTCCGTGACACATCTAGCAGCATTATACGCGAACAGTTCAGCCAATATCTTCTTCATTCATGTAAGTGAACGTGAGACTCAACAACGGTAAATAACAGTTTAGCACAAAAATCGCATCGGTGTTGGAAGTCCCGCTCAGAGAGCGGCGAAAAACTACTTCTACATATCTCAGCATTACAAGTGGGCCCTGGATCGTGTATTCATGGAAATGGGATACAAGACAGTAATCATAACGGAAGGTATTGAACAGCTGGAGAATCAGTGTTGTGAAACCATTGATATTTAGACGATCTGGATATCGCAGAAGACTTCTTCTCCTATTTCGCAGCCACGAGGCGGATTCTTCTTGAAGACAGCTCCCTGTGGTGCATCTCTGCATGGAATGACAACGGCGCTGCTTCCGTGACAGATCGGAGAAAGAACGACTTGTTACACAGAACAGACTTCTTTCCCGGACTGGGTATCAGTTGGTTCACGTATCTTATAAAAGAAACATGTTAAGGATGGATGCTAACTGCGTCGTTGTGGAGAGAACTTTCTTCGAAATGGCCAGAGGCTTACTGGGACGATTGGTTGCGAAGGCCAGAAGTGAGAAATGGTCGAGCTTGCATTCGCCCAGAAGTATCACGAACAGCGCACAACATGAAAGTTGCCGGAAAAGGGTCAAGCAAGTAAGCAAGAACATTGATTTAACTGCTGTATGCACGATTTCAGCGGGCTATACAAAACATTCCTTACCTCGATACACCTACCTGATTCTCCAGTGGATTTCTCGAAAGTCAACGTTGATGCGCTTATGAAGAGAGAATATGACATAAATTTGGTCGCTATCTTGCGAAACGCCACGCTACTCTCATTAGAACAACTGGATGGTGTCCTGGATATTAACACAAACTACAAGATTATTTACCAAAATCCACGCGATTTTCGGTCATTGGCGAAAAAGTACAAGCTGATGAGTGATATCAGGGTAGGCGGTGACTCCTGTGATTTGACTAATTATTGGGTTTAGTCTGGCATGGCTCGCACTGCTTATTATGGTATTGTTCCTTTCATGATAAGTGGATCACGTGTGTATGCTGTCCACGGGAGGTTCGACGAAGCCTTGCTTCTTAGTGGAGCTTCATCATCTGTAGTGTACACGCAGGATTGGGACAGAATGAACCGCTTTTTGGAATTCGAGGAGCTCTATTGTAAATCTGGCAAGTAAGTAATAGATACTGTATCTGACGTGGGCTAGCCGCTAGCGTCTTCCTATTTCGATCACTTGAGCGATGGTGCAACATGACTTTTTCAGATGGACCGGGAAATGCGATCCTGCTGACCCAGACATGATTAATTGGTTCAAGAAGCGAAATCGTATGCGGCTCCTTAACAGCTGGACTGACGTTATTGTGAACTAACACCTACATTCTTTGACTCAACAGTATCTTCATGGACGTGCACACTTCCTGCGGTAGTTCACTTACAAAGCCTGCCATTACATCTTCCACTTTCACGGGTACCATTCATTTATGCTCTATATTTATGTTATATGTGTTATTTTTTTAAATCCGGTTTACTGTTCGTATAATTATTGTGTAGATATAAAGATTTTCTATGTATGTTCTGTGTTGTTGCGTATGTTTTGTGAAGATATCTGTGTTGCACAACGGCTCACAATCATTTTAGCTTGGAACCTCACTTTCAAATTGTTGTTTGTCCAACTATTGCCCCCAAAGTGCATTTATTTATTTTCTCCCTTTCTTTTTCTTGATTTTCTTTTTGACTCCATGAATCTACATCCCCTTATTGCCACCTCTGACCTCCTTCTAGACTTTAATGAGTTCCTTATTATCTTCCTCCCCAAGGTGCACCGGCTTTAAGCAGAGAACAGATATATTGACACGCAGAAGCTACTTCTCGATTCCGAGAACCTCCTTCTTAACGCGGAGGAACCACTTCACAGCTCAAAAAACATACTTTCTTGGCTTTCGGAAGCTATTTCTTGATTTAGAGAAGCTACTTCTCAAGTTGGAGGAGTTCCTTCTTGATTACGGGGGCTTCAAAGTCAGAATCAGAGTCGGGAAAAGTCAGGAAGCCCCGACCGGCATTGAACCTACGACCTCTCGCGCGTTAAATTATCAGTCGGAGGGTCGCAGGTTCGATCCCCGCCGCAGACGTAAATTTCTTTTTCTTTCTTTCTTTTGTGTCCTCCTACTTGATCTTCTTGCAGTTTTCTTGGGAGAGGTTCCAGTTAACCTCAAAGGGCTTTTTTCCGCATTCCAGGAAAGCGGCGAAAGTTCTTCCCAAGGACACATGATCAATCCATATCTGAAGTTTGTACAAAATATCCGTCCTGTCACACTCTTCATGGCCTTCAACGTGGTTCCAGTCGTTTTTCTTAAAACGCTCTGGAAAGCGGTCATAGTGCAAATGGCCCCAGTACCCAATTGGTCTTTGTAGCTTTTCTGCGCTACCTGAATGTTTTTAATTCCGTCCGAGGTGAATTGCTTTCACTTTAGCGACCGATTTATTTCTTGTATTTTACTTTCTTTTCTGTGTTTTCGACTTTGTGAGATCCTCGACAATAAGTTCAGGTCGGCATCTTCGCTTAGAAGTGATCAAAAAAGAAAGAGGAACCTAGGCAAGACATAAACATTCTCTTTCTTTTATTTGTACCAGGATGTATATAGGACCTTGTAGCGAGCGCATTTGACTCTGACAATGATATCCAATTCGTCGTATTCAAATGAAATATTTCAGTTTTAAGCTGCCACTGAAGCTTAACCGGTTATGTGCTCCACGGTGGAGATCAATGAAGCAGGCAAAACCTGTGATTTTCTCAGTAAAAATGAAAGGGTTTTGCGCATTCATATTGGTGAGTCACTGGGAGCGATAACAGCCCTATTTAGAGGCGAGACAACAACCACTGTCGACTTCGAAAGAGCCCAGCTGAACATAGTGAGGCAAGAACTTATTCACATCGCCTATTCATAACTGAAATGAATAGAATCCCTGTAAATGACGCCGCCATTGACCGTTATGACTTCTCTTGGTCACCGCTCAAAGGAGTACGGTATCTCAAAGACACGATCGATTTGAACGGGTCCTGCTGGTATGGAGGCCCCCAAATCAACAACATGGAATGGCCGCTCCCTAAATCATCACACGATTTCTCCCCCTTCGTAACAGGAGATGTTTTCAAAGTATGTGTCTTCAAACAACAAATTTGTTTACTTCACACTTCTAGTCGCATGTGAACAGCTATGAACCTTATTGGTTGTCATCCAACAAAGTGGCTGTAAACGTTAACGATCGGTTCGTCCCCTTATGGACACAACACAAAAAAGGGTACCTCACTTTGCAGTCCCTTCCATATGAAGCTCCTTATCGTAACTTCGAGGTTCCCTTCGCCCCATATCATCAAAAACAAGCATTACATTTAGCTTCATCCTGAGTCCTTTTTCCGCTATCGTATCTATATTGGAAGTCCTCAGAACTCTTTGAAATTGTTTTACCAAGAGCACAAACCCTTAATTTTCGACCACCCAATGAGTAAGTTCTGCGATGTAGCCTTTGTCCCTAATATCAATTCAGCAACTCCCCGAGAACAAATAATGAGGAAACCGATATGGACAACTTGGGCAAAGTACAAGGAGGACGTTTGTGAGAAGAGTCTTCTGGATTTTGTAGACGCCATCGAATCGCACGGTTTTGAACTATCCCAGTTAGAGCTAGACGACAAATGGAGTACTGACTATGGAGACTTTGAGGTAATTTTTGAAAAAACGGGACAAAAAACGAGTTTCCACTAATTACTCATTCAAAGACTACGCGAAGATCTCGAACTGTTTAAAGTAGTGGACAATACAGTCAGCTTTCAGGTTGACCCACGGAAGTTCCCAAATGTATCACAAATCTCTGGATTCCTGAAGTCAAAAGGCATTGAGTTCACACTCTGGATACACCCTTTCATCTCGCTTACCTCAAGGACGGCCCACGACTGCAGTGTCAAAGATTTGTTTGTGAAAACAAGCTCTGGACATATCGGTGTTACTGGCTGGTGGCACGGAGACGCGTACATTCTTGATTTTACAAACCCAGAAACGTGCAAATGGATGTCCTCTAAATTAGATACTCTGAGAAAGGTATTCGTCTTTTTCTAACAACCAAAGATGGTTTTCTCCTCAACCGCCAGGCTGGCGTGGACGCCTTTAAATTTGACGCTGGGGAAGTCAGCTATCTTCCTAATGACTTTGTTCTCTACAATGGATCTACCCCAAATGACTACACCAAAGCTTTCGTTGCCTTTGCCTGTTCGAATGCCTATGCTTCGGAAGTGCGAACTGCATCAAGGACACAAGCAGAGCCAGTTCTTATCCGCACGTTGGATCGCCTCTCTTCCTGGACCGACTGTGGAATCCAAACAGTTCTCCCTATGGTGCTCAACTTTGCAATCTGCGGCTATCAGTTCAACTTGCCAGACATGATTGGAGGAAACGCGTATGATGGAAAGAACTGCGAGAAGCAGTTGTTCATTCGCTGGACACAGGTAAACTTCCTGAAATGAGCGTAGTTTATGCCGTCCTATAGCTGAACACATTCCTTATGACCATGCAACTGTCACTGTCGCCTTGGGACTACGACGACGAAACTGTTCAAATTTGCCATAGAATGATGAAACTGAGGAACGACAGTATGCCGTATTTGCTGAAGACCTTTCAGACTGTTACACAAGGAGATGTGCCTATCCGGTATCTTGAAATGTGGATACAGCTGTCATGAATGGTTTTAGACCGTTGTGGTGGGTTCTAGAGAGTGAAGAGGCATTTGAGTGCTCCGACCAGTTTCTGGTCGGTGATGAGTTGTTGGTTGCTCCAGTTGTAAACAAGGACCAGTGGACGCGGACGGTGATACTTCCAGAAGGAACATGGCTTGGCCACGACGAAGTGCGTTACTCAGGCGGACGCGCCATAGAGGTTCAGGTAGCTGAAAAGATTCTCCGCTTTAAGACGCGCTTTTTATCTGCAGGCACCCATCGATGTCTTGCCGCACTTCTGGAAACTGTGAGGAACGGGTCCCTCACGATAACTTTCTACTTTGTCACTGTCATGCTTGAGTGAATATGCAAATACAATGCGCCGCATCACTGATCTTTATTTTGCGCTGCCCTCAAGCGCAATCACTTTCGATACAACAAGAGAAAGGGAAATCGGACATCCGCGCGATGAGAGCGGATTTATCTTTAATGTCCGTCCATCCGGTCATCCGCTTTTGTTGACATATTCGTCGGTCAGGCGTTCTTATGCAGCGAACTGTTTTCGAGACACATGCTTAGGATAAAAGTCTTCAATCGGAGGAAATACATATGTAAACAATGTTTTGCAAATTGTTTGCGGCATAATTTTAACCGGCGCTTGGTCTAGATCCTGATCATCTTTGGATATGCCTAAACAATAAGCACCTTTTGCATCAAACACTGATCATTTCTTTAAGATTGAGGTAATATGCAAATGATAAGTAAATTGAAAAGTATACTTCAGCATCCATTGTCCTCTTTTTTTCTTCATTCCCTTTCATCGAAGTCTAGATATCCCCTCCCACCTGGCGGATTGAAATTTACATGTGGATACCGTGACCGCCCCTTTTCCAAAGTATTTTAAACGCAATGGTCAGCGTCCACTCAGACAGTTCTTTGCTTCTGCAAGCATTGTGCCATGGTCTCTTTAGTGCTCACCACTTTCCTGTTTACAACCGTCTTTGAGACGGCCCACTCTGTAAGTCCTACCGCACGTCTCTCGAAGCCGTTTTTCTATTCAGTGCGTGGCATCGGGCGTCTGCGGTTTGGGACCATGCTACACTCCTTCTATCCCGTGCATGCAGGGATCGTGCTCATCCGGATACTCCTGCGGCAACTATGGCTGTGCACGTCGGAGAGTGAGAGCTCACTCAGGCAGAACATTCCAAGGACCTGCCTTATTCGGGCTTAACCGCTTCTCTCCTATCCAGCAAAACGCGGTATCCTTCTGCTCTCCTAGTAATTCTACTTCTAACCACTGATTAGAGTCCCGACGAGAAGTTCATGCGATGCTGCGAAGAGCGAGGTCTGCCTGACGCCTGTCTTCAGAAGTGCACCTTCCAGACATACACAAAGGAAGCGGTCTGCACTATCTCTGAAAGGCGATAAACATGCTTCTGTTTAGCTCACCAGCATGTATTTCAAGGCAGACGCGTGCCCCATCGAGGCTTCGGCGGAGATTCAATTTTGTGCGGCTCAAGGGCGAGATCACAGGGACTGCTGCGCCCGAACCGGAGTAACAACCACCTTGGCTGGCAACAAGTGTCTCACTTTCTGTGATCAGCGTCCCGGCAATGTCACCCAACTCGACATGAGCTACATCAGCTGCTATGAGCGCTTCGAAGAAATGAAGAGCTGCTTCTGGCACGACATGAATCGATACGGTATCTAGTGATAGAGTCTCCAAAACATTGTCGTTGTATTGACCTTTTCTTATTTATTCATTATAAATACAATACCTAATTAACAATGGTGAAACACCCAGTGCAAGCTGTAACGAAGGAAATCTACCGCTTACTGAAGGCGCGAAAGAAGCCGAAAGAAGTTTTTAAAGTATCCAGTCGCTATCATTCGTAAAATTGCGCAAACTCATTTTTATTCAAAACCACCCCTTTCTACAGCACATAGGTCCCGACACGAAATGTCCATGCGGCAAGGTTTCGCCTTATTTGTATCAGATCTGCACCACAACTCTTGTAGAAACTCATACAGCATTTCTTTCAAATAACAGATTGTAAAAAAACGGTGGTTTCCCATGGCTGTTTGGAAAATTAGCACGTCAAAGCAAAATATTCGCCCCTGCTGTTCTTGTTATGACGTGCCGTCCTTACTTCGTCATGACCTATTGTGGACATTTCAACGCGAAGGAAGTGATTGGTTTTCAAGGACAAAGGAAGTCACACATACCGCTCTGTCCTATCGTTATCAGTCACCTTTGGTGCACGCCGCCCTATAAATCTTTAGGTAAGAAGGGTGCACAGTTCTCTCATAAGGTGTTTTTGCTGCACCGATTTTATATCTACAATCGCGGCGCTTCACTGTCAAATGGCGACGAACAAACGTAGCGGGTCCGATCGTTCCGCTGAGCTTCGGTCCTTCGTTTTCACAAGTGCAGAAACAACATGGGCGAGGGAGTGAGAGCGTTCGATTTATTGGAAAGGGTGTATTGCGGTGTATTGTTGAACTTGTCCTCGGCGGGAAGGGGCTCATTGCTAGAGAAGGCGCATAAAGCTCGTCGTGATGTTTCCGGTTAGTAATTGAAGATGTCTGCGAATCCCAGGAAGTCCGAAATCGTGGTCTGCATGTCGATGTCCAGGCCTAGAACCAAAGTGCGCTTTCTGAAGAGACCGTCGATGGAGTTTATGGCCGGGATGATGCCATCGCCGATGGAGAAGACGGTGTGCAGGTTCTGACGGAGCACAGTCTGCAAGTGGAGATTAGAAATGCTCTGTGGAATGTTGAGGCAAACCTCGAGCTTCGGTCTGTGTTCTTGAACAATGCTCGGTAGCGTCGTCCTGCAGAAACTCCAGTTATCGTCGAAGACCTCAATATTATCGGCCTGCAACAAAAAGGGAATGGGCGTAGACGAAGGGTGGTCTTTACCTTTAGTTCGTCGATTCCCCCAGAGGCGTTGACTTTGTACGATCGTTCTCCCTCGACTTCGGCGATCTCATTGGTCAGCACGGTAAATGAGTCGATATGCAGCTTCAGGTATGTGTGGAACCTGACCACCGTGCGAGGAGTCAGCTCGTTTTTCCGCTGATATGTCAGATCAACACTCAGGTTCATGCTCAAGTGAGCTCCTCGGTCCATCAAGCTTACTCGGGGTCGCTCCAGCGCTTTTCCATACATTCGTCCTTCAAGTAAGTCGGTAAAATTTGCTTATGGGAACCTGACTTAATCTACCTGAATTTTCCACATAATGCTCAGGATTGGCAACATATCGCCCGAAACATCTTTCGGACTGCGGACACAATAGGCGCAGACTACTTCCAATTGCCGGCACACGGTGCAGCTTACTCTTCCAGTCCGCAATGGCTTCCAGTTGGAAGAAGAACGAATTGACGACGAAGTCGGACATGTAAACATAGATCATCCGTCCGCTGTCCTCAATTCGCTTCTGCAATGAATCATAGTCCACATAGTACATGACGCTACTGATCAGATACCATCAGTTTGTGGGGTTTGAACGGAGTACGCTGGGATGAGCGCGTGAATTCACCGACGACCGGGATGTCAACGTAGTCAGCAAAGAGTTCTGGTCTGTCACTGAGTCTCAAGTCCAACTGCATCTGGCCTTGAGGCACATTCGTCTAAAGAACCTGTTCCTGGGACTTAGGAATTCTGTAGTCATACGTGAATGTCGATTTCTCTCGGCATCATTGTTCTGTCCAGACGCTCGTTAACTTTCTCAGCGTAGCTGCGCAGGTACTTGCATATCGCCGCCGTGCTAAGTTCATCAAGGGACTCGCGTACGTCGTCCGTCACTTGATCCAGAAGGTGTCTGATCAGGTCAACATGGACGTGGTCAACCTCCGCAGCGCACTGTGCTACTTCGACCTGATAGAAATTGGTGTCAGGTAACTCATACAATCAAGTAACTAACATTCAGAGAGCCGAGAGGGCTCTTGATCATCTTCACCTTCAAGTTCAGGTCAAATCCACTCATTTTGGCTTCCACAACTCCTTGCCGAACGGTCTTGTACACGGCTGTGTACTGACCAAAGAGCTTTACCGAACCCTTTGACGCTCTTACAGTGATAGTGTCACCGTCCACTTTAAGGTCGACACTCGGTGGCACGTAAGAGTGCGTTTTGATTCCGTGCAGGGTGATGTTCAGGTCCATCGACTTCAAAGTGATGTCCGACACGGACAGTCGCGATATGTCGTGCACGAGGAAGTTCGTTATGTTCTACATGCTCAGGGTGATTTCTGGAAGTCGAGCACCAATACCTGTGCAACAGAGAGAAGAGCGTTCTTCGTCAAACGGACCGCGACTCCGGCATTTCCTTCCTCGAACTCATCGTCCACTAGGTTCGACCTTCGCCTGGCTCCTTCGAGGTCGTTCTCGAACTCGTCCGAGCTGTCTCCCAAAACTGTGTTCATCCACAAAGAAATGTCGGACAACACGTCCTCTCTTCGGTTTGGAATACTGTCGAAAGGGGAGCGGGGTTCATCTACGAACAAGTCATCAAGATCTTCTTCACTGTCCACTCTTTTGTTGAAGCTCGGGAAAAGAGCGCCAAAGTTGATTTCCTCCAACGGTTCGAACATATGTTCCGCGAAGAGTTCTGGATCGCCTCCCGACACCGTTTCCTTATCATTGTAGAGCACATCCTGTCGCGTTTTCTTAACAAGCAACAATGATCTGGTTATCAAAACAGAAGACACAACCTCAACGCCGAAAATATGCCTCTGTGGTCCCCGGAAGGGGTGCGCATGAAGAAGAGCAAATAGGAAGGGAAGACAGCACCACATGTGATGGTATTTCATCATGAAGGGTTAAGTTAGTGGCATTGAATGAATAACGTATCTGAAATCGTCAGTGCGATTAACATTCCATCGAGTACATGGGAAAGGGCGCACCAAACACGAATCGGTCAAATGATAGCATTGTGTAGGTGTCAACTGTCAAATTTCATGTTAGCAGACGCGTCTTTGATTGCTTTGTGACCAATCGATACGATAAAATGGTTAATGACAGCTTTATCGTCTTGTTGATCAATGGTCCTTATCACACAAATAATAAGCTAAGCGCGATAGACGGCTTTCAGGTGCGCATGGGACAAACAGCCGATCATAACAGACGGTCGAAGGAGTTTGGTCCTTTAAAGAGCGGTCATAATCGACGGAAAGCTGCCTTAAATCTGACTGGAATGTTGATCCGCACCTCATCCGATGTGCTTATCTAATCGCAAAAGACTTGGACAAAAAGGAGAGCGGGCGGAAGTACACTTTGAAGAAGTCTCAAAAACTCGAAGGTGATGGTAAGTGTTGGGTGAGGCGACTGTCGCTCGTCTGACGATAAGATAGCCGAGCCGCGAAAACTGACAACTTTGTTCACACTCTCGGCCCTTATCATAAGACAATTTATACCCGTCATAACGAAGAAGACATTTGAAAAATGTAAGGGATCACATGAGCTCTTAGTCTTAAATCCGAAGAATTTCTTCAGTGAGCGTCTAGCGACGAATCCTATGACCGTGTGAGTCACACCACTCATTTTCGAGGTCACTTAACATCAATCATTGTTCGGACGACTTTCTTAGCTCTCGCAAAGCCGAAACTACTTAGGGCGTCGTTGTAACATAGTAGTTAAAAAATTAGTCCACCTAGCATACTTCATGGAACAGATGTCAGCTTACCTCATCATACAACCACTCACAAAGTAGTGTGCGACGCTACAATCTGTACTTGAAATGAGTAAAGCAATGCGCATGAAAACATCCTTCTTAACTTTTTTTTGCCATCGTGCAAAACGCTGACTTTCTATGAGCAGCCTAGGTAGCCGACTTATCAAAATATTCGAGATCCAACCAAAATCCCGCAAACTTATAAATTCACACTAAATGTTTCTCACTCAGTCAGGTAAATCTGACTCTCCACGCGATTCCTAACTTCTTCGTATTTCATTGCTCACACACCAGCGTTACGGCGTTTACACCCATCGTCCACTCATACTCTCTTCTTCAGTAGCTCACCAGAATCCCTCTAATGCCAGAAGCATAAGCTGCAACACGCAACAACGTCGAGAGCACAATATCGTGGTGGGACCTTGGTTCTATGGAAGGTGTCCGATTCCGGCGTTTACACTCATCGTCCACTCATACTCTCTTCTTTAGTAGCTCTCCAGAGCAGTGATGACACGGGTCCCGAAATCAGCGGGACCCGCACCCGCACCCGTATCCGCAGCTTTGCGGGACCCGTACCCGAACCCGCAGCTTTGCGGGACCCGCACCCGTACCCGAAAATTGTGCGGGACCCGCATACCCGTACCCGAAATCAAAAAAGTTCCTATATCGCGGGACCCGCACCCGAATACCCGTACCCGAATACCCGCACCCGCACGATTTCAGGACCCGAGTGACATCACTGCTCCAGAGTCCCTCTAATGCCAAAAGCATAAGCTGCATATAATACGCAGCAACGTCGAGAGCATGATATCGTGGTGGAACCGTGGTTCTATGGAAGATGTCCGGTTCCGGCGTTTACACGCATCTCTACGGTTAGTTAGTTGAGCTGGCTGGCTGTTACGTATTATTGTAAACGTATAAACTATCTAGTCTGCGTTCGCCCGCTGTTGCAAGTTGCTGAGTCATATTGTCCGCGTCCGCCTGACCCCCCAACGGTCGGTCGTGAATCATAATTCATTACTAATTCAGGAGTCGCTCACAATGAAGTCCGATCTCAAAGGGTTCAGTCGATCAGAACAACCGGTGAGACTCATCGAAGGATGTGGAACCCCTGTGATGAAGAAATGCCGAGTTCCCATGGAAAGGTTAATAAATAAATGTTAATAAATAAATAAATAAATAAAGGTAAAGAGTAACGTTATTAAATTACATGTACCCTTTGCTTTTAGATTGTCTACAAGAATCAGCAGAACATGTCGGCTTCATGGATGGATGTGTGTCGCATCTGCCACTGTGGCGAAAACTCCTTCAACATAAATGGGGAAGAAGAGAACATAGTCGCACCGTGCCTTTGCAAGTAAGTTTCACCATCGATTACTGTGGATATTCAGCCTTTTTTGTGATTTATTCAAATCTACGGATGTCCACTATACTTAATGAACGTTCCAGGGGATCCATGGGCAGATTTCACGCATCCTGTCTCAATGAATGGATCAAACCGTCGAGAATGGATTGCTGTGAAATATGCCGGAAACCCTCCCCCCTGAAAACGTTAGTTTTTTTTATATACAGCACATTTGACATGCGCTTTAGGAAGACGCCGAGTATTTTAAGCTTCCCGAGGCTGTACACCAAAGGAACGAATATCTGCAAAGTGCAAGATATGTGTGCATTGCGAGATATCTCACTACGGCGTCCCTTACCTTTTTGTGAGTTCTTACTGTTCCATGACGTTCTGGTTTTCGTTGATCTGGTTTCGTTGATTACGGGTTGAGATGTTGCTCATTTCATCTGTTCAGGGCAAACAGCTGATCGATTTTTTTATTGATGTTGGGTAGATTTGCCTGGGTCCGGCACTGGGGCTTATTCGTTGTTTGTACGATCTATATGTCTTTTTCATGTTTTCAGAACGATATTCGTCGATCTTGGTAGAAGCATCTACGCTACTATGTGATGGCGACGAATGGTAATGTAGCACAAGGAGCTGTCGATGAGCCCGTATTGGCGGGCCTCCGTATACCGAACAATATGAACAACAACATGCAGTTTGGAGCTGTACGCGACCGCCTTTTCCACGTGATGTTGGTCAGATTCGCTGTCTCCTACGACAGTCGTGTTTCCGCAAGAATACGGCAAATTTTTGAATTCTTCTTACTTTCATTGGTAAGTTACGTTAAATCGGCTTTTCTTTCTCAATCTCGTATTTTCAGGCTGTGTTGTTCTTTTTTGCTCTTATTTATGTGCATGTTATCATTGCCAGGAACTCGTCCAGCTGTTTTGATCACATACGGGACACTTGGCCACGAAAAGGAGTGCTTAGAATAGAAGTGATCAACAATTTAAAAGATGTTTTGGCTCGCGAGGAGTTACTGAAGACCTATCCTTCAGATGTTACACCATTCAATTTAAGAAGGATACTTATTGGCGGACCTGCTGCCTTGCCACTTGCTTTGCGCTTTAAGAAAGGTACGTCTGTTTCTCCTCCTTCTAGATAACCTCGAATACTATTTAGAGGTTGAAGGTGTGACATCTGTAAAACGCGATAGCTTCCACGTCAGCTCAGCTATCCATGACTGGCTTTTCAGTGGTGCTGGATTTTCGTCCATTGGTGATTCCGACGATTCATTTTGGCAGTATTTCTTGAAACCCGTGGAATACAACCATGAAAGCACAGACTACGATGTAGAGGACCTTTCGAAGAATATCGCTTATGAAGGACCTCTGGTTGAAGACGTAGTTGCCAATGATGAGTACATTTTGTACGAGTATGTAGTAGAATATTCTTTGTTCTTCGGAGTACTACGACTACCGCAAAGCTATCGGACTGAAGTGGGCATTCCTTCAATGATAGTTCAGGTAAGATACATCGGCGAAATTTTTATAAGTGGGTAGATCTTTAGCTGGATGCAGACGAAGAAGAATGCTTTGGTGACTGGACTAGTCGTCTTCTCATGAAATATTTCATTGGGTATGAAGACGTTCTGCTGTCATCTGTAAAATCTCTTGCCACCAACGATTCGGAGCGAGGATTCGTTCGTGATTTAAGGACGGGAGAAAATTATCGATTTGTGACCTCAAGCAACACGAGATGGAGTACATTGACAGCTTTGCTCGTGATGCTAATATTTGTGAGTTTTTTTTTAAAATTATGATCAATTATGATACTTTTAGACATTCGCCATTTCCATGCTCTTGCGCTTCTCCCACCATCAGATTTTCCTTTTTATCGTTGATTTGCTCCAAATGTTTGAGCACAACCAGCCTCTAATATTCCCGGCAGCACCTCTTCTGACTGTTATCCTAGCTTTAGTTGGTAAGCGTACCAAACCTCACGAGGAAATATGAAGTTATACTTTTCTTCAGGAATGGAAGCAATTATGTCAGAAGTGTTCAATGATACGTCAACTGCATTCTACGTTATTTTGATGGTCTGGGTAGCGGACCAATATGACGCCATCTGTTGTCATTCTTCGATTAGCAAGAGGCATTGGTTAAGGTATCTCTTGCTTCATGTATATAGTTGCTCATGGAGATGATTCCTTTAGGTTCTTCTACTTATATCATTTCACCTTCTACGCGTATCAATACAGGTTCAATGGACAGTATGGAGGCTTTGCTCTCTTAACATCGGCACTTTTCGTCCTTGTAAGTAGCGCTTTATTGTACATACATGAGGAGATGTTGATTCTAGCATTCAATGGTTTACTTCTTCCACCATTACGAAATGCCCCTTATACTCTACCAAGAAAGACTACAACATGTTATACGAGATTTACAGCAGGGCGGAGGACAGGTATGTAGTAATCTTTATTTTATTTGACGGCTTGTTAAGGTTGACTCACAGGATTTAACTCGACAGCAACCTAATAGATCTGCTTCCGCTGACATACTTCATTCCCATTTTCATGTCCAGCTCGACAGACAACATGCTTCGTCTTCATCAGCCGTTACGATTCATGGGAACAGCAGTGAACGGATACAAGCAAACATTTCTGTGAGGGCTCAGAACAACAGCGTCTCTTCCGTGTCGCCTTATTACGATGCCCTTCTTCAGGCCGGCAGGCGTACAGCCGAAGACGTCTTTGAACGGGCTTATCGTGATGCATTGTCAACTGGCTCTGTATCCAGATAGTCAGACTTCCGCTGCATTGTCAGAGATTGTCTGCTAACTTTGTCTTTCTTCCGGTTATTTCAGAATAGAGGAATTTAACAGTGGTATATAGTACGGTATGTATTCATTCCCTGTACATAGATGCACCTTGTCTCGACCTCTACAATAAAGATGGGCATATTTCACCATATGTATTTTTAACATATATCTCGTATCTGTTTCTCGTCTTCAAGGTGACAAGGAGCTCCTTGATTCTGAGGACTTTTTTCTCGACTTCCAGGATGTTCTTCCTGGCCCCGGAAGCGCTCTTCTTTGTTTCGATAGGTCTCCTCCTTGACTCAATGAACCACATTCTTGAAGTCGGAGGACATTCCCTTCTCGCCACCTGTGACCTCCTTCTGGACTTTAATGAGTTCCTTTAATGAGCCCATCCAGAACGCACCTTCATTATCAGACTAATCTTGTAACAGAAGGTTGTAGCAAGACGCCAAATTGTAAGAGACTGTCATGTTAAGGTAGATGAGGTTCTTCAGATGTTCCTGTTCAATGTTAAAGTGCCGGTTAAACTGGGTCGAAGGATGATGCATGTAGAGTGCAAGAAGATGGCCGCCAAAACTCACCCTTCATGTCTCTCTTGTGGTAGGACTTGCATTGTGCCCGCCTGTCCCTTATTCTCGTGCTTTCGGAGGTCAGACTACAAAAATGGCATAGAAGCACCCAAAGCACTGCTTAGAAACGTCGAACGACGGACAGATCGGAGCTCGGCCGAATGTGTGAACTTTACGATTTACGATTTTCGAAATTGCGACTTTCGAAATTCGACGCCGCCCGTTCACTCTCTGCCTCTGCGATGTTAGGAGTCGGTCTGCACACGGTCTCTCTCAGTTCTGCGCCATTGCAGCGAAGACCATTCAAAGATACACTAAAATCCGAATGACGTGAGCTGGCTATGCGAGCGTTCACTAAAACTGGCTGGAAGCCTGTCATCAGGAACAGGCACCACAAGCCTAAACAAAGAGAAAGAGAGTGGAAGATTTAACACGGCTCATGCCTGTTAATCAGTTGCTGCCGGCAGCTGTCAGACCAGAGCCACTCTTTCATGTGCTCATAGAGACAAAGACGAAATGGACTAGAGGAAACGACTCTTCAATTGCATTTGGTGTCGCCCAAAAATTCTAAAAAACCTGTACTCAGCAGATGTATTGCCAGTTGTGCGGTATTTTTACATCTTGCATTGCTCCAATCACGCAGTGACCCATTGAACCTACAAAGTGTAACCCATGTAAAAATAAAGTTCAAGTTCTCAAATTTCAAAAATTCAAACCTACTTCTTTGCCTGTATGTTGCATTGAAAAATACACTCACATGTCAGTTAGTCATTCCTGATATGCTTCAAAGCTTGTCTCCAATTGGTGGTTCATCTTTCAACGGACCTTCTGCTGCCCACTTTGTACATTTACCAAAGAGATAGAGATGATTACTCGAGGTGGAAGCAAGTCCCCTCAAAAATTAAAAAATTCCTAAAACGATTGATCTCTTCCTATACAAAGAGACATTTAAATTGAAAAACACGGTGCCATGGCACAAATGCTTTGTGCAATTCCCCGCAAAAATTTGGAATAAAATTGCCCGTGGTAAAGCATATAATGAAGCACAGGACAGGGCACAATGAACCCAGAAAATTGGTTGCACTTAAGAGCTCTTATGGAAAAAAACACAGGTCCATTCTTAACGATGTCATGTGGGCCCAACAATAAAATGAAAGTGAACCATAGAACTAAAATTGCAGGGTGAGACAGCATAATAAAAGAGCTGCAAAATCGTTAGTGTTGGAAAAATAACTCAGTTTAGGAGTTACGATATGTCAGTTAAAACCACC